>JASDQU010947727.1:3268-15253 GCA_032191745.1 Picea mariana
CACAATTTCTAGTGGTCTTGTCGTTGAATATTCTTTTGATTTAAACTTGGTCCTTGTTTGTTTTCCTTGTTGATAGTGCTTGCATAAAGTGTTTGTTGGTTTCGTGATCTGGGGAATTTCTCTAACTGCTTCCCTTTTGCTAACTTTGAAAAGGTTATCAAAATGTATGTGACCCATTATTTTGTTCCATAGCCAAATTTCATCTTCCTTTCCTAGGAAACATTTTTCATTTCCAATTTCACTTAATACATATATGTTTCTTGAATTTCTCACAGTTGTTGCAATCAATTTTCCTGAACCTTCTTTTCTTATCTCACACTTTTGTGAATCGAAAGTAAATTTATGACCTTGGTCACACATTTGACTCAAAATTAGAACATTATGTTTCATATCTTATACTAGTAGAACATTTTCTTCCTTGGTATTATTGTTCCCAATTCTGACGGTGCCTTTTCCAATGATTTTAGTTGAATCATCATTTCTGAAGGAGACTGATCCATCTCTTTCCTTTCTTAATGTAAGCAACATGTCTCTATCACCTGTCATGTGTTTTGAACAGCCACTATCAACATACCAACCACGTTTCTTCTGCTTAGATTGTAGAGCGAGTGTGCATTCTTCATTGCTATATTGATTCTTCTTTCTTATCCATGTCCTTTTCTGAGGTTTCTGTCTGTGACTGTTGTTGTTCTGTTGTGGTTCTCTAGGAGGGACTTTCCTTCTGCAATCTTTGGCCATGTGTCCAAAGTTGTTACATTTGTAGCATTCCACTTTAGTGCTCAAAGATTCAAACCTATTGTAACTTCTTCTCTATGTTTCACTAGGCCTTCTTGGATAACCTTTTTGTGTATGACTTTCAAAGTTGTTTATGTTCCTATTGTTAGCTCTGCAATTCACAGCTTTATGTCAAAAATTATTACATGCATAACATAAACCAAAAAATATAGTTTTATACCTGGGAGTTGAAGATCTTCTAAAAGGACATACTCTTATGAATCCTTCTTCTTCCTGAGACCTATCTTTTTATGCCGGTCGTTGATCCTAAAATCTAAATCTTCTCGGTGGAGGAGTGTCCCAGTAATTTTCTTTGTAGACCTTCCTATCCCCTTTGATTGTTACTCCATAACTTTTTGGATATGTTTCTTGTTCTGTTTTTTTGGAGCTTGATCCCTTTTCTGTTTGATTGTATCCAAGTCCGAACTTTTCATGATGAGGCTTTTGACTACTGATAATGTCATTCAAAACTTTTGAGTTGTTCTGCATATTTTTCTTTTGAAGATCCTTTCTTAATGTGACAATTTCTACTTCCAAATTTCCAATGATCCTGTCTCTTACTTCTAGTTGTTCTTTGAGTGATTCTTCAATTATTTTATCTTCTTCAATTTGAACCTTCAAATTTGTGATCATTTGTTCTAGTTCTTGAGTGTCTTCTTTCTTGTCTAGTTCCTCTTGTATTTTCTTGTTTTTCTTCTTTTCTCTTCTGATAACTTCTATGGAACAAAACAATTCTTCTCGGTAGTCAACTTTTGCCTCTTCATATTCTTCTTCGGCCTCTTCATATTATTCTTCGGCCTCTTCATATTCTTCTTCGGAGTCTTCTTTATCATAATCTTCTACTGCCATGAATAGAACTCTTTCTGTCTCATTGTCACTGACTTCATCTTCATCTGATGATGAGATGTCTTCTTTGGTGTATAATCTTTTCTTGAAAACTTTATTTGTGGTTCTTTTGCCTTTATATGTTTGTTTTCTATTTGAGTAACCTTCATCATTTCTCTTTTTCTTATGAGGACATTTGTTAGCAAAATTACCAATACCATCACAATTAAAACAAATCAAAGGAATCTTACCTCTATACCTATCATTGGTTCCCTTGTTCAATCTTCTGACAAAGTTGGTCACTTCTTCATCAACTTCTGAGACGTCACTGCTGTTGCTATGTTCGTTTTATTTTTTCTTTCCCTTTTTCTTTAACCTTTTGGATGCTTTTAAGGCTGATTCTTTTATAACTGGATTTTCTTCTTCATTTCTCATTTCATATGTTGTGAATATTCCATGCAGTTCATCCATGCTTATTGAGTTTAGATCTTCTCTTTCTTCTAGTGCTGATATCTTAGGGTCAAATCTCATAGGAAGAGATCTTAGTACCTTTCGAACAATTACATATTCTTTGATTTCTTCTCCAAATCCCAAGATTGCATTTATTGTTTCATTGACTCGTAAAAGTAAGTTGCAATATTCTCATCTTCCTTCATTTTAGTTGTTCGAACTAACCTTTGTAAGTTTGAAGCTTTGCTACTTTGACTTTTGAATCTCCTTCATAAGTATTTCGAAGTTTGTCCCAAATCTCTGATTCTCCAAGACCATTCAGAAGTGAATTACTGATTCTCCAAGACCATTCAGAAGTGAATTAGTGGCTTTGGAATTATTCTGACCGAGTTTCACTGCTTTGTTATTTGTCGACAGAACTACTGGTGTTGTGTATCCATCTACTATTGATTTCCAAATTTCAAATCCCTATGCCTATATATATGTCTTCATCCTTATGTTCCAAAATGCATAGTTCTATCCATGAAACTATGGTATTCCATTTTTATACATGTTGTTGCTCTCCATGATCTACCTTTCAATGGTTAAACTGATTTCTGAAGGAACCTTCTCTCATACTAATTTTTTGGATTACTGAGAGGGGTGGGAAATCATTAATAGAGAAATGTAATCCTTTATAACAATATAATGCAAGTGTTATATCAATGTAGTAGTATCATCTAATATTTTCAGAGTAAATAAATAATGAACAAATGAACAATCATACACATACACAATACACCAATTTTTTTACGTGGAAACCTAAAGCAGGAGAAAACCACAGAATGTTTTTTCTTAATTACGTATTGAAGAATTACATTCATTGGAAGCACCAACTTCCTTTGTTTTCCAACTGCAACTAGAAGGAGGCTTCAACCCCCTAGTTTCTCGAGCTACAACCCAAGGGAAGCTCCAACTCCCCAATTCTCTGGCTACAACCAGAAGGAGGCTACAACACCCTATGTTCTCTGGCTACTACTGAAAGGTGGCTACAACCACCTGTCCTTTCCCCATCCAACCGCCCTGACGTATAAGTAGAATGATGGAATGACTATCACACTATCACTCTGAGATATACTATTGTAAACCTGTACCAATCAACCTGCACCAAACAACCTATACCAATAACCTAAACCATGCATCAACCATGCATCAACCTATACCTCAACCTGTAATCAACCTGTACCATAAACAAGTGCATCAACCATGCACCAACCTGTACCTCAACCTCAACCAAAATCCCTCATCAATTTCATCATCCAAATATGATTTGTAACTCTGTAATAGACCTGGTTTATATGATCACATACCTACAAACCTTCCTTAACATTAACAATAAAAGACTAGCATTTTCATCAAACTTTATTTTAGTCTCACATGACTAGTTTTGGATTAGTCAACAACCCTAACTTGAAATAATCATAACTATGTACCTGTAATGAATGAAGATCTGAAAAATAGTACACAATGTTCTTTAGTGTGTTTTATGCAATTCCTCTAGGTGTCACTACTTGGAACCTCTCATAAAAGGAGTTATAGAAAAAATGACATACCTTGTTGAATTTTGACTTATTCTAGAGAGTGAACTTGTAAAGCATGCCCCGCATGGGATATTTGTTGTATGGATCTAAAAATTGTACATAGAATACTACAGTTGTACTCTAACCAACACATTTGGTCTTACTAAATTTGGATATGTTATGAAGAAGTTATGACGTTTTTACTTGAAACACCCGCCTTAAACTAGTTTCAGGACTATCCACAAACCCTATTTTCCACGGAGTGTAACTCCAAAAATACAACGACCCACAAGCTAAAATTTGTACCACAAATACTTGGATATGTTTCCTCAATGGCCTCCCAATTTCATGGCCTGAATCATTCTAGAAAAACAATTATTGCAAAAATGGTGAGATGACCTATAAATGACATACCTTAGAGAGAATCATCAAAAGAATTTATCCTCCTTTGAATTTTGGCCTTCTTTACTTCACCTTCCCTCTAAAATTCAGCTTAGATATCCTTTGGTTACCTCAATCACCCGTAGATATTCAATATGCTCAAGTGTGATTGAAATGCGAGAGACTTGCCTCTTATTTATACTTTCATGTAGCTTCCTTAGAAGCATCTTCTAGACCACTTTGTCCACATAGTCACCTATGTCCAACTTTGCCCAGTTTGCGACTTGTCCATATATTCAATAGTCACTTGACTACTTAACCCATTTTCCTCATTTTAGGGTTAACCTTCTTATAACCACTTTCCATAATTAGGAAGTTCTCCATTTACTTTATTATTTAAATAATCGTCCTTGACTTTGTCACTTCACTTTATTATTTAAATAATCCTCTTTGACTTTGTCACTTCACTTTATTATTTAAATAATCTTCTTTGACTTTGTCACTTCCCTTTTTTATTTAAATAATCCTCTTTGACTTTGTCACTTCACTTTATTATTTAAATAATCCTCTTTGACGGTGTTACTTCACTTTATTATTTAAATAATTTCTTCTTTGCAAACACCTTGACTTCTTTGACCTTTTGGGGCTTCAAGCCAACATATGAGGGTCCTCCAACTTCCTAAGGCCATAACTCTCAAACTGTGAGGAGTTATGTGGCATTCCACATACCACCAGAAATGGAATGACATGTACTATCCATCTAGAATAGTCTTACCTACAAATATATCAAAACACATACCATTATACATCAAACAAACTTGGTTCCATTACCCAAACCTTTGTGCTACCGAAATTCGCTACCAGACTTTCTTCAAGGGTTGACATCAATTACAACCAACCCAATTAATCAACAATGCCAAATTGCAACAAACACAAAACTCAAATGAGCCCTTACAATGCTTGTAATAGTATCACCAACACAATCCATATCTAATGGGAAAAACTAAGATTTTAAACTTATCTAAAGCCCATAATTGGGCCCCTACAATAAATCTGAAAATTTGTCCCCTACCTTCTACCTTGCCTCTTCGACCTCCTTGGGCGTGACCTTAGAGGATGTAAAGTCTTCAAGATATATCATCAAGCATAAACATTACAAGGATTTTGAGCAGAAAACCTCTTCTAGTATCATTGCCTACACCTTATTACAATCACACAAGAATTCAAGAACAAAATTTTTTATGCAAATTTCAGGCGTTTATAAATTTTTAGGGTGGAAAGAGTATGTTTTAATAAAAATGTATGATATAATAGACATATTTCTATCCAACATTGTATGTTAAAGATGTTTTTCACATCTAATTAGTGAAACTAGTTTTGCAGGTTTGAAGATGTCTAGCAACTAGGAAGAGTCAGTATTTGCTAAGATGGAAATACTCTCATCCTAAATTGAATCTATTGTGGAAGGAAGAAACTCACAATAAACTCTACCAATATTGTGTGTATTCTAAATGTATGGCACTGGAATGAGATATGTTATCATTTTGATATTTTAAATAATTATTTATTTATGGTTAATTCCTATAATACTTCTTATAGCACGCAATGCAACTCAACCAACCAACATAAATATTGCAAATTGTGATTCTAATCTAACCATATTAGATGCTCAACCAACCAATGTAAATATTGCAAATTGTGTTTCTAATGTACCTATTGCTAGGAAATAAAAAAGTGAGAGAAAAATAATATTTCAAATCATAGCACCATGCACACATAAATCACACGAGATTTATCATGGAAAACCCTTGTGAGAAAAAAAATAGCCAACAATAGATCTAGTATTTCCCTTGACCAACTACAACCATGTCATCCAATCTCCTGGCCTTGGCCAAGTGAGCCTTCATTGCTCAACTCTTAACACATTACAATGGAGTATCACCATCCTTTTATAGGCTTTAATTACATGTAATCCATGGGCTCAATACCACGGATCACCAATGCCATGTACCTAAAACCACCACTATTTACCTGACAAATTTGACTCTTTCACCGAGTCAATTTTATCCTAATATTCCCCCCTTTAAACTTGACTTGGGGTTTCCCATGACCAAATCCGGCCAAACCTCCCTCAAAGTGAGGGTATATGGGAATCCCTCATCCTCCCACATATCACCTAGGCCTACGTCAAGACTTTATTAGTGAAATTTCAAACATAGGGTATGCATGCATAATCAAGTCTTATAGTCGTATGCTCATTTGCATTCAACTCCATCAATTTGTTTTGTCATTGTTTCTATCGCGACACTTGTGTTTCCATCATCTTGTCTTGACATTGCATCCTGGCACTTATGTTGCCATCCTATCACCTTCTCATTGCTTTGACCTCCAGTTTCTTTTTGCATTTGTTGTGATATCCATGCAACATCTCATTTAAACATTATGTCAAACACTTTGCATGCATCTTTCAAAATGCCGAACTTGGCATACACATCCACAAGAACACTCTCAATCTCCATGGTCTTCCACATTCATTCATCCCAATGGAAATGGTTCTCTTCATGGTTCCTTGCATCAAACCACTCTCCTTGGAGCCAAACCACTACTCAAACTTCATGATAGTCTCATGCAACAAATAACCATGCTCTGATACCAATTGTAGGAAACTGAAACACTAGAGAGACATATTTATCAATAACATAGAAAAAACACACATAAATCACACAAGATTTATCCTAGAAAAACATTACAAGAAAAAACTAGCCAACAATCTATTATTTTCCTTGGCCAATCCCAGCCAAACCAAACAATCTCCTAGCCCCAACCAAGTGACCCTTCACCACTCACCTCCATGCCCAACCTCCCCCAAAGTCTATAACCACTATTGACCTAACAACTTTGACTCTTTCACTGAATCAAGTTTATCCTAACAACCATTTTAAATACTCAATCGTTGGTTACAAGATATATCTATTTCTTCTTCCTTCTTCTATGTTTCTGTCATGCATGAGTAAGAACAATGGAGAATGTGATAACCTTCTCATATTGGTTAGAACTAGGTCATAGATGATATAACCATCCACGACAATGAAGTCAGTCTATCAATTGTATTCCTTTCTCTTTTCAACGTTTTGATTGAACTTGAGGGAAAACATATCCGCTACGATTTAGTTTTAAAAAACAAATCTTAAAATTATTACCACCAAAATCAAACACTACCCGAAACATATACATTTATTGTATCCATTTTCCTTCAAAAAAAAAAAAACTTTGAATAACGTGTTACAAAAAACCTTTATTGCATGCACTTATTTTAAAGGATTAAATATTTTGTCTTTAAATTTTCTTTAAATACTATGTTACATGAAAACTCTATTGTATGCATTATTTGTAACTATTAATTTTGTTTGTCTTGCATGGTGTATGTAGTTTGGAATATAAGATGCGCTTTGCATGGACACAACCATTTTTAAAAGTAAAACCACTAGTGTTTAACTATTAGTGGTTTGTCAGGGTCCATATTACATATGTCTGCGTCATATCCAAGTATGTGTTGTGTCACTCATGGACTTGTTACATTTTTCTTCGATCCCAATCTGTTGTCACTCATGGTTTGCATGATTCCTATATTTTTTCTCTACTAGTAGGATTGGTTGTCCATGATGATCATGCAATGCTATTATGTACAGTTAAGACTAGTTGTTGCTAGTTTTAGATAGGTGTTAATCACCATCTCTAAATTTCATTAATATAGATGATCGTGCAGGTTGGCTTAGGGAATGAAGTTGTTGTAGGGATGAATTAGAAGAAGTTTCCATACACAACCTTGGGAATAGGGAAGTTACCAACTCACACACACACACACACACACACACACACACATAGATGTTGGAAATGGTGGTTTAGAAGAAATACACAATAAGAATATAAGACACTGCATAGAATGAATATTATATTTTATTGAAACATAATAATGTGTTAATCAGAATTCAACAGTTCTAACACATATAACAGATCATTAAAACATGCATCAAACAATTACATCTTCAAATATCTAAATTTATGGAGGTACCCTATTCTTAGCGCTGGAAGTCGCTCCTGGATTGCTTGCAGAAGCAGAGCCCAATGCCCATCAGTTTTTATGTCACGGTTTGATAAATGGGCGATCAAATGGGTAGAGACTCGAACAGGTATCGCTTCAAAATAGGAACTGTGTCTGATAGAAAGGAACAAAGGAGGTCTTGACCCAACTTCAGTTAGGGAGTTAATTTAAAGATGGGTAGGTGGAAGACTTGGGAGAAGAATGAACAAACTATCTCAGGCAACAGGCCTTTCGGTAGCTCGTAGAGGAAAAACTCTGAATACAAAATCCGCTTGGTTCAGGGCTTCAAGAAACTGAACGGAAGACTTGACTGGATCCTCCAATTCCAAGTCGTTCAGTGCTGAGAAGTTCACGGGGACTATTTAGAACAACATAACTGTTACAGTGATCCAACATACATCATCCTATAACAGTCACAACTCGACTGGATCCTCCAATTCCGAGCTGCTCTAATACAATATATACAAAGACATGAAAGAAACTGACATTCATCAGGCAAGAAGTCTCAAGAGTCCAGAAAAATCAGAAACAATTCTTCATTAAAGCTTTTACAACTGGGAGTCTTGCTCAACCATTGATACCTTACAAAATACAAAGACTGAGCCTATATACTCAGAAAAATTCACTTAGCAGCGACGTCTCAGGGCTTTCAATGTATGGCGTCTCCTCAATCAAATCCAGCCTGCACTTCTCCTGTCATACGCCACCTTAATTCTGCATGGCTCGCGTCAGGGGTTAACTGAGCCCTTAAATGTTGAATTAGCGTGTGCAGGCTTCTCTGGCAAGTCGAGGACTCGGTGTGGCTTCCATGGAAAGAACCAGTACAGAGGACCGTCTCGAGTAGACCTTCCAGCTAGGACGTTCATTCCTTGTAATTAATGAGTGAAGTGAGGCTTCAACCACCTTATCTCTTATCTCATTTATCCCAAGCAGGCATTGGGATTTAGATCACGTCGAACCAACATTTGGAGACACAGTGCCCCCCTTTTGAAACTCATCTTAGCACTTTTGTCCTTTTCGGTACAGCCCCTTATACTCCCTCGAGTGACCACAAGCTGTGACCTCTCGCCTATTTTCCAGAGTGCTCTCGACGTTTCGGGGTTCACGAATGAGAAAGAGCAAGTCTTTCCCCCTTCAAAATCATGATGGGCGGAATGCTGGGAAGGCCTAATAGTCGCCACACGTCCCCCCACTGATCTGACGGTTCTGAACTAATTCAGCAATATTGCGGGCCCAGGTCTGAGACATTAGCGCCCCTCCTTTAGTCCTGCTTCTATGTGACCGGGCGCCCGAACCATGGGCCTAAGTCTGGGTGCTTTCGGCGTTTTGGGGTTCGAGGTTTCGAAATGTGAAATGTCGAGGAATGCTTATAGCTCGAACTCCCGAATACCGACATGGCATAGATGCATGCCGCGCGTCCTTCAGATGGACGACCTAGATAGTAAGCACTATTATAAAAGGGGTTGTCCCCCTTTATATGCTCACTTGATATGACCTGGGGCTAAGACCGTGGGCTCGGCGCCAAAGGTGCTTTCGGCGTTTCGCTGATCCACGACTTCAACTGCAATGAACGGACACCTCCTTGACTCCCGAAACCCCGATCCCTGATATGCCGACTAGCATCCAACTGTCCCAATTGGATCAGACGACCCAGTTTTGTCTTGAAATATGGGAGCTGTCCCCTGTGCTAAATTTCGGGAAACCCGATAGCCTCGAAAACCCGATGACTGTCAATAAAATTTGTAGGTGGATCTCGACCGTCTATATCAAAACTCTGCCCGCTCGCTTGACGCGTCACTAAAAAAAAAAAATCTCCCGTGCTGCACTTGGGCGCTTCCTGCGCAATGTGTAGACCTAGATGCTCTCGAGCCCAAGACAAGAATTATCGCTAACACTGCGCTTGGGCGCTTCCTGCACAATGTGCAGACCTAGATGCTCTCGAGCCCAAGACAAGAATTATCGCTAACACCTCTACACATCATTAAACATATGAAGAAACAATAAGAAGTGGTCATTTGTTAAGAGGAAATCACTTAAGTATCATAAGCATACAATACACAGTAAAACTTAACATGTCATAATACTTGTTGCTTGAGATTTTATTAATGGGCTGTTACAGGTATGAACTAACTGAGAGGGGGGGGGGTGAATCAGTTAGTGTAGATTAAATTCAATTTCCCTTGTTTTAGCTTTGAATCTTTAGTGGCAGTGAGTCTTTACTGTGAAATTCAAAGTTATGAACATAAAGCAGATAACATAAAGAATAGCAATCACACACAGCATTCACTCACAAGTATGAGACACAGATTTTTCAAGAGGAATCCCAATTAGGGAAAAAACCTCGTCTTCTTAGGATGTTAAGCAAGCTCCAACTGCGTTACATCTCATCCTTTATGAGCACCAACTCATAGAGGCTACAACCTCTGATTACCAGCATCAACTGGTTGAGAGCCCCAACT
Source organism: Picea mariana (assembly GCA_032191745.1). NCBI lineage: Eukaryota > Viridiplantae > Streptophyta > Pinopsida > Pinales > Pinaceae > Picea > Picea mariana. The sequence continues at coordinate 13,819 of JASDQU010947727.1, forward strand.
CCCACAGAATCCCAGCACCCACTGGGTGGAAGTACCGACTTCCTTTTTACTTCAGCACCAACTAAGTGAAGGCACCAACCTTCAGATTCTACAAGCACCCACTTGCAGAGAGAGACATAAGTCTCCCTAGCACCACCCTACACCCTTATTTGCCAAAATAAATATTGCTCAAATCAACTTGTTCATTCTAATATAGCTTGCTTACCCTTTCTGCTGATCTACTCTGCATTCTTCACTGTCTCTGATCTGATGCTCTGCTTCACTGTCCTCTGCAGCCCATTCTCAGCTTCTTCTCCTGTCACATAGATTCTCTTCTTCCTTTTCTCACCTCCAGAGCTCTCTCTCTTTCTCACTTCAACAACCCCTCCAATCTCTGTCTCAGCGCATTATATTGTTTCTCCACATGCAGAGGTTTTCCTTGCTTTTCTCAACTCCAACTGCAGTTTCCTTTTTTTCATTCTTTCTTCTGCTTTTCGCATGCCAGTATTCTCCCTGATTTTCTGAACTGGCTCTTTGCATGCCTCTTCCGCGCATGCCACATCATGCAAAGCCATGTTCTTTCTGTCTTAACAGCCAGTCTAATTTTAGACTGAAAGTCCTTCCACCGTCCAGAGTGATTAGAGAAACCCAACTGGCAAAAACTTCCAGACTTGTCAAAGCAGATGAAGGACCCCCGCAAAACTCTGGATTTAGCAATGTTAAGCTTCGTTGGTTGTGCATTATATCCATTTGATGCTGGCCACACCAATCGTGTTGTGAATGGCATCATTCGTGTGTTTCTTAAAGAAAACGATTGGTAACTGCTGCTGCTAGTCATGGCCGTGGCTAAGGCGTGCGTTTTTATCAGCAGAAATCCCCATGGACGAAGGCTGAACTTGGAATGCCAAATGGGTCGCATATATCTTCGTTGTTGCCTCTGTTTTTGTTTCAATGGGGGCGCTTGAATCGATTTGAGCTTTCCTTCAAACGTTTCAAATGGGTTTATTACTCAAATGGGTTTATTCCCTCTTTTTCCTTGAAACATTTCAACTGGGTTTATTCCCTCCTTTTTCCTTGAATAACCTAACGCAATGGGTCTCCTCTTGTAAAACAATTTGGAACCCAATCTCAACATCCCCACTTGGATAACCTAACGCAAAGAGTCACTTTTTGTAGAACAATTCGCTGAGTGGAACCCAATCTCAACATCCCCACTTGGATATTGCTCTGTCATCATCTAGCTTCTTCTGCCAATTCTCTTGTGCGTGCTCCATAACCAATCGATTGCCATCAATGACAACCTTGACAGTCTGCGTCATCTCTGCTATAGCCATATTTCCAACAATCTCCCCCTTTGGCATTGATGGCAATATGTCTTTCATTGCTCCCCCTTTGACATCAAGGGCAAAGGGTTAAACTGTTCTCTTCAGGCTCCCCCTGACTTTGTGCACTCAAC
>JASDQU010947727.1:18265-32902 GCA_032191745.1 Picea mariana
CTTAAGGTAGATTCCAAAATGTCCCTTCGTCTTCAGATATCGGCTAATGATACAAGAGAAGGACATTCTCTCCTTAGCGAAGTGTAGAACACACTCTCCCGACATCTGTAGCAAAGATGGTTGGTTACCTTCTCATGAAGGGAGAGAATGAGAAGGTGGGTCATTGTTTGTGACACCTGGCATTTGAGTAACTTACCTTTAGAAATAAAACTACTTGCAGATTGGTTCCTTATGATCCTTTGGTTTTCTCTTATAGGCATTTGACATATGCCTCTGGAGACAACTGATGGGGTGAAAATATCTATCACACCATGCTTGATCTACTGAGATATGGAGCTTGCATGGGTGTGCATGTATGGAAAATGATTACTATCCTCTGTTAGCTAGATAAAATGATATGATGATTTGTGAAAGGATGTAAACATGATGCCAAATGTTTTGTTATACATCATATGTGTTGATTAAGGTTGGTTGTCATTGATGTCAACCCTTGAAGAAAGTATGGTAGCACAAAGGTTTGGGTAATGGACCCAAGTTTGTTTGATTTAAAAATGACTCATTATTGTCTTGGCATGGTTTATAAGAAGTACAAATGGATGAACTCCAAAGTGGTCCCCTTATGGTGAAATCCCTCATGGGAAGACTCTTTGTGGATTGAGTTATCCTAGAAGTATGGTTAGATAACCCATGATTAATTATGGAATAATGAGATGAAGGTCAGTGAATTTGTCAGTGAAACTATCCTAGATGGATAATGCTTGTCATGCCATTTCTGGTGGTATGTGGAACGTCACATAACTCGTCACGATTAGAGAGTTATGGCCATATGAAGTTGGAGAACCCTCATGAGTCATATAGAAGCCCCTAAAAGTCAAAGTGTTTGCAAAAGAAATTATTTTAAATGGATAACTCTCTAAAATAAGGAAAGTGTAATGCTACATGAAATTATAAATAAGAGGCAAGGCCCTCTCATCAAAACACACTTGAACACATTGAATATCTTTTGTTGTGTAAGGCTTATTACAAGTACTCATTGATACATATGAAGCTGGGAAAGTCCGAGGTACTACAAAGGGTTGACGACGAAATTCTCAAAATTACAATGAATACTAAAAACCCCTGTTTTATAAGGCGTACGCGGGCTAACTATGTATAGGGTGCGTACATACTGAGGTGTATGCGGGCTGACAATGTATATGGTGCATACATGTTGGTAAATCCATGAAACTTGGTAAGATGAAGATGCAGAGGTTCTAAATTCTGAGATCAAGCTCCCTAGAAGGTCTATAGTGCTCAGATACATCAGATCTATCCATTGATTCAAAAGGTGTCTTATTTCTATGAATAGTTGGATTTTGATGTATGCATGAGAAATGGTTATGGAGATTTGAGGATTCTCTCTAGAGAGACTAGTGGTTGCATGGGATCTTCTACATAAGTCAAATCTACAGAAATACAGTGTTGGTATATTTATCATTGATACTTCTTGTTGAGGCACATCTTGTATTTCTTGGCATATGGCTAAGGGTTTTTGTGGTACATGGTTGAGAGCTTGTATTTGTGAAGTGGTTGATGTATTGAGAGGTTGAATATCAAAAAGGGTTTGATGACTAGATCATGTGAGGTTTATTATACTTTTTCATGATTACACACACCTATATGGCACATGACTAGAGATATATATATATATGCTTTGGGTAAAGGTTATGTATGAGGATGCATGCACAGGGTACAGTGACAGGTTACAGATCTCTGTGAAAGAACTTACAAAGGGTCAGAATTTTTCAAGAGAAAGGAAACCCTGGTTTTTAGAAGGCATACGCAGGTTGCATAACAGTTTGGTCGCATACATACATGGGTTGCATAATATATAGGACGCATACATATGCATGCTATAGCACTACAGGTCGCGTACCTATTGTACTTTTGTTGATTCATGTTCATTTCAGGTACAGATTGATTACAGGGAATTTGTACAGGTTGGATGCAGGTCAGTGATACAGGTTGATACAGTTATATAGTGGTATAACTCACAATGATAGTGTGACAGTGGTTTCATCATTCTACTTACATGTCGGGGCAGTTGGACAGGGTAAGGACATGTGGTTGTAGCCACCTTCTGGTTGTATTCAGAGAACTTAGGGGGTTGTAGCCAAAGAATTGGGGAGTTGGAGCTTCCCTTAGGTTGTATCCTAAGAAACTAGGGGGTTGGAGCCTCCTTCCAGTTGCAACTAGAAAACAAAGGAAGTTGATGCTTCCAATGAATGTAATTCTTCAATACATATAAGAAAAATCATTATGTGGTTTTCTCCCGCTTTGGGTATGTGTATGATTGTTCATTTGTTCATTGCTTATTTACTTTGTATTTATTGGATGATAATGCTACATTGATATAACACTTGTATTATATGGTTAAAAATGATTAGATTGCTCTATTACTGATTCATCCCCCCTCTCAGTAATCCAACAATTGGTATCAGAGCAGGATCCTACAGAAATCAGTTTAACCACTGAAAGGTAGATCATGAAGAGAAACAACTTGTATAAAAATGAAATACCACAGTTTGATGGACAAAAGTATGCATTTTGGAGCATAAGAATGAAGACATATATACAGACACAGGGATTTGAAATTTGGAAATCAATTGTAGATGGATACATAGTACTAGCAGTTCCACCAACAAATGGCCAAGCAGTGAAACTCAGTCAGAATAATTCCAAATCCACAAATGCACTTCTAAATGGTCTTGGTCAAACGATATTCACCAAAGTTGCACATTGTAAATCCGCTAAAGAGATTTGGGACAAACTTCGAAATATTTATGAAGGAGATTCAAAAGTCAAAGTAGCAAAGCTTCAAACTTACAGAGGTCAGTTCGAACAACTAAAAATGAAGGAAGATGAGAATATTGCATCTTACTCCTTACAGGTCAATGAAACAACAAATGCAATCATAGGATTGGGAGAAGAAATCGAAGAATCTGTACTTGTTCAAAAGGTACTAAGATCTCTTCCTATGAGATTTGACCCTAAGATACCATCACTAGAATAAAGAATGGATCTAAAATCAATAATCATGGATGAACTACATGGAATCTTCACAGCATATGAAATGAGAACTGAACATGAAAATCCATATGTAAAAGAAGCAGGCTTCAAAGCATCCAAAATATGAAAGAAAAATGGAAAGAACAAGAAAAAGAACATAGTAGTAATAGTGACGTCTCGAAAGATGATGAAGAAGTGGCCAACTTTGTCAAAATATTGAACAAGGGAACCGACAACAGGTATAGATGTAAGCTTCCTTTAATTTTTTTTAATTGTGATGGTATTGGTCATTATGCTAACAAATGTCCCCATAAGAAAAAGAGAAATGATGAAGGTTACTCAAAAATAAAACAAACATATAAAGAAAAAATAACCACAAATAAAGTTTTCAAGAAAATCTTATGCACCAAAGAAGACATCTCATCATCGGATGAAGATGAAGTCAGTGACAGTGAGACATAAAGATTTCTATTCATGGCAGTAGAAGACTCTAATAAAGAAGACTCCGAAGAAGAATATGAATAAGCCGAAGAAGAATATGAAGAAGTTGAAGAATAAATTGAAGAGGCAGAAGTTGACTACCAAGAGGAATTGATGAGTGCCATAGAAGTTATCAGAAGAGAAAAGAAGAAAAACAAGAAGCTACAAGCATAACTAGACAAGAAAGGAGACACTCAGGAATTAGAAAAAATGATTACAAATTTGAAGGTTGAAATTGAAGAAAATAAAATAATTGAAGAGGCACTCAAAGAACAGATAGAAGGAAGAGATAGGATCATTGAAAATTTGGAAGCAGAGATTGTCACATTAAGAAAGGATCTTCAAAAGAAAAATATGCAAAACAACTCAAAATTTTTGAATGACATTATCAGCAGTCAAAGGCCTAATCATGACAAGTCCGGACTTGCATACAATCATATAGAAAAGGGATCAAGCTCCAAAACAACATAGCAAGAAACATATCAAAAAATCTATGCAAAAACAATCAAAGGGGATAGGAAAGTCTACAGATAAAATTACAGGGACACTCCTCGACCGAGAAGATTTTGATTTCAAAATCAATGACCGATAGAAATAGACAGGTCTCAAGAATAAGAAGGATTCATAAGAGAACCTCCTTTCATAAGATATTCAACTCCCAGTTATCAAATTATGTTTTTTGGTTTATGTTATGCATGTAATAATTTTGGACATAAAGTTGTGAATTGCAGAGCTAACAACAGGAACATAAACAAATTTTAAATTCATACACAAAAAGGTTATCCAAGAAGGCCTAGTGAAACACAGAGAAGTCACAACAGGTTTGAATCACTGAGCACTAAAGTGGAATGCTACAAGTGTAAAAAATTTGGACACATGGCCACAGATTACAGAATGACAATCCCTCCTAGAGAACCACAATAGAACAACAACAATCACAGACATGAATCTCATAAAAAGGACATGGATAATAAAGCAGAATCAGTACAGCAATGAAGAATTCACACTCACTCTACAATATAAGCAGAAGAAACATGGTTGGTATGTTGACAGTGGCTGTTCAAAACACATGACAGGTGATAGAGACATGTTTCTTATATTAAGAAAGGAAAGAGATGGGCCAGTCTCCTTCAGAAATGATGATTCAGCTAAAATCATTCGAAAAGGCACAGTCAGAATTGGGAAAACTAATACAAAGGAAGAAAATGTTACTAGTAGAAGATATGAAACATAATCTTCTAAGTGTGAGTCAAATTTGTGACCAATGTCATAAAGTTAATTCGATTCACAAAAGTGCGAGATAAGAAAAGAAGGTTCAGGAAAATTGATTGCTACAGCTGCGAGAACTTCAAGCAACATATATGTGTTAAGTGAAATTGGAAATGAAAAGTGTTGTCAAGGAAAGGAAGATAAAAGTTGGCTATGACACATAAGAATGGGTCACATACATTTTGATAACCTTGTCAAAGTCAACAAAAGAGAAGCAGTCAGAGAAATTCCCCATATCACGAAACCAACCAACACTTTATGCAAGCATTGTCAACAAGGAAAGCAAAAAAAGACCAGGTTCAAATCAAAGGAATATTCAACGACAAGTTCACTGGAAATTGTGCATACTGATTTAGTTGGACCAACTACAACAAAGGTTTTTAAAGGTGAGAAATATTTTATGCCATTAGTTGATGATTATACAAGAATGACTGCAGTTTTCTTTCTCAAGAATAAGTCAGAAGCTTTTGAAAACTTCAAGATCTACAAGGAAATGGTTGAAAATGAAATGGATTCAAAAATCAAATGCTTGAGATCTGACAATGGAGGAGAGTTCACTTCAAAGGAATTTATGGACTACTGCAGTAGTCATGGAATAAAAAGGCAATTCTTCGTTTCTAGGAAACCTCAACAAAATGGAGTTGTTGAAAGAAAGAACATGGCAGTATAGGAAATGGCTCGAACAATGCTAATGGATTCCAAATTGACAGATATTTTTTGGACACAGGAAGTGCATACAAAAATTCACATTCAAAATAGAGTAATGCTTAGAAATAACACTGACAAAATTCCCTACATGCTATGGAAAGGAATACCAACAAATGTAAAGAACTTCAGAGTTTTTGGAAGAAAATGTTACCTCAAAAGAGAAGATGGCAGAATGGGAAAGTTTGACTCTCGTGTGGACAAAGGAATACTTGTTGGTTACTCAAGTACAAGGAAATCATACAAGTGTTATAACCTGATATTGAACAAAGGCATGGAAAGTATCAACATAACAATTGATGAAACAGGTAGACAAGAATTAAAGGATGAAGAAAATGAATCAATGGAAAAACTTTACGAAGAAGAAACAGAGGATGAAAAAGAAGAGGAAGATGAAGAGGATATGACAGAAGCAGAAGAGCAAGTTCAGCAAATGACTCCAAAGACACCTAGCAGACAAGTACAGAAGAATCATCCTTCATATCAGATTATTGGAAGCAAAGACGCAGAAGTTGAGACTAGAAGAAGAATGCGTTCACCAGAAAAAATGCACCTATAACTCACATCTACAATTGAACCAACCTGTTTTGAATAGGCCAGCAAGGATGGATTTTGGAATAAGGCAATGGATGAAGAATTGGATCAAATAGAGAAAAATGACACTTGGGAATTGTTTCCAAGACCAAAGGATAAGAATGTGATCGGCACAAAGTGGGTATACAGGAATAAATTGAATGAAGATGGACATGTTACAAGGAAAAAATCTAGATTGGTATGTAAAGGATATGCACAGGCTGAAGGAATTGACTTTGAAGAGACATTTTCTGCAGTTGCTAGAATGGAAGCAATCCGATTTCTTTTAGCTTATGCATGCTCCAAAAATATTAAAGTGTATCAAATGGATGTAAAATCATCTTTTGAAGAAGAAGTCTACATTGAACAACCAGAAGGATTTCAAATGTCAGAGAACGCATATTATGTGTGTAAATTAAAGAAGGCCTTGTATGGTCTAAAACATGATCCTAGAGCATGGTACTCTAGACTGGATAAATATCTACAGTAGGCAGGATTCATAAAAGGAAGTGCAGACAACAACCTCTACATCAATGTAAGTCAAGATAGTATTTTATTAATTGAAGTTTATGTTGATGATATTATTTTTGGTAGTGATGATGAAAGGTTAAGCCAACAATTTGAAAAGGATATGCAGAATGAATTTGAAATGTCATGACTTGGAGAACTATCCTTCTTTCTGGGACTTCAGATATGTCAAAGCGACCAAAGAATTTTTATTTCTCAAACCAAGTATATCAGAGAAATGCTAAAGAGGTTCGGAATGGAAGATTGCAAACCATTTATCACTCTGATGCAAACCAATTGCAAGTTAAGCAAAGATGATGATTCAAAGTCTACAGATCAGAGGCAATACGGGTCAATGATTGGTAGCCTACTATATGTGAAAACATCCAGACCAAATGTAATGCAAGCAATTGGACATGTGGCACGATTTCAATCAACACCAAAGGAATCACATGTATTAGTAGTGAANTGGGCAGGTTGTATTGATGACTGACAAAGCACTAGTGGAGCAGCATTCTACTTGGGTGAGTGTTTAGTATCATGCATAAGAAAGAAACAATCATCAATATATTTATCTACAGCCGAGTCAGAGTATATTGCAACAACAACATGTTGTACACAAGTTATTTGGATTAAATAAACTATGACAGATATACAGGTTGACTATGATGAGCCCATTCCAATCTATTGTGATAATACAAGCGCCATCAGTATCTCAAAGAACCTAGTGATGAACTCCAAGACGAAGCACATTCCAATCAAGTATCACTTTCTACGGTAATAGGTTGTAGAAAAGAACATCAGAGTTGAGTATGTGGGCACAAAAGAAAAAGTGGTAGAGATATTTACAAAACCACTTCCACGGGAAGCCTTTGAGTATCTTCGCCAGAGATTCGGAGTTATTTCTACTCCAAAATGAACTTATCTTATATGTCTTAGATGTACATGAGGAAGCACCATAAAGAGGACAATTCAGTTAGGGGGAGAAACCCCAAAAGGAAAGATACATTTTCCATTGATGAAAAAGGGGGAGAGATTTATCAGATGCAGAGGACAGAGGCATGGTTCCAGGGGGGAGAAATGGTCATAGAGATGCAGAGGACAAATTCATGGTTCTAGGGGGAGCATGAGTGATATGACTTCAGTATTGCATGACATGATTTCAATATTGCATCAGAGTGTTTCCATCAATGCCAAAGGGGGAGATTGTTGATTAAGGTTGGTTGTCATTGATGTCAACCCTTGAAGAAAGTCCATTCGTACAAAGGTTTGGGTAATTGAACCAATTTTGTTTGATGTAAATATGACTCATTATTGTATTTTCATGGTTGATAAGAAGTACAAATGGATCAACTCCAAAGTGGTCCCCTTATGGTGAAATCCCTCACGAGAAGATGCATTGTGGATTGATTTATCCTAGAAGTATGGTTAGAGAACCCATGCTTAATTGTGAAATAATGAGATGAAGGTCAGTGAATTTGTCAATGAAACTATCCTAGATGGATAGTTCTTACCATTCCATTTCCGGTGGTATGTGAATGTCACATAAATCCTCACAGTTAGAGAGTTATGGCCATATGAAGTTGGAGAACCCTCATGAGTCATATAGAAGCCCCTAAAAGTCAAAGTGTTTGCAAAAGAAATTATTTTAAATGGAGAACTCCCTAAAATAAGGAAAGTGTAATGATCCATGAAAGTATAAATAAGAGGCAAAGCTCTCTCATCAAAACACACTTGAACACATTGAATATCTTTTGTTGTGTGAGGCTTATTGCAAGTACTCATTGATACATCTGAAGTTGTGAAAGTCTGAGGTAGTATGAAGGGTTGATGGAGAAATTCTCAGAATTATAGGGAATACTAAAAAACCTTATTTTCTAAGGCATACACGGGCTGACTGTGTATAGGGTGCGTACATACTGAGGCGTATGTGGGATGACAGTGTATAGGGTGCATACATGTTGGTAAAGCCATGAAACTTGAGAAGATGAAGATGCAGAGGTTCTAAATTTTGAGATCAAGCTCCCTGGAAGGTCTATAGTGCTTAGATACATAATATCTATCCATTGATTCAAAAGGTGTGTCTTATTTCTATGAATAGTTGGATTTTGATGTATACATGAGAAATGGTCATGGAGATTTGAGGATTCTCCCTAGAGAGACTAGTGGTTGCATGGGATCTTCTGCATAAGTCAGATCTATAGAAATACAGTGTTGGTATATTTATCATTGATACTTCTTTTTGAGGCACATCTATTATTTCTTGGCATATGGCTAAGGGTTTTTGTGATACATGATTGAGAGCTTGTATTTGTGAAGTGGTTGATGTATTGAGAGGCTGAATATCAGAAAGGGTTTGATGACTAGATCATGTGAGGGTTATTATACTTGTTCATGATTACACACACCTATATGGCACATGACTAGAGAGAGATATATATGCTTTGGGTAAAGGTTATGTATGAGGATGCATGCATAGAGTACAGTTACAGTCTGGATACAGTGACAAGTTACAGATCTATGTGAAAGAAGTTACAGAGGGTCAGAAGTTTTCAAGAGAAAGGAAACCCTAGTTTTCAGAAGGCATACATAGGTTGCATAATAGTTTGGTCGCATACATACATGGGCTAAATAACAGATAGGGTGATTAAATACGCGTGATGCAACACTACAGGTCGCGTACCTATTGTACTTTTGTTGATACATGTTCAGTTCAAGTACAAATTGATTACAGGGAAGTTTTACAGGTTGGATGTGTTGATATTATGGTAGCTGCGGGAGGTATTTACCTCCACGTGTAAACCTGACGAGAATATAATATTCTGGGAAGCAAGACGAAACCCTAATTAATTGGTTAATAACCCTAGAAGACAAGTCGGCTCAAAAGAATAACTTGTATTAGGTTATTATCCTCCAAGAGAAGAAGTCGGCTAAAGGAAATATTATATACTAAAGAATTAGTACCCAGAATGAGAAGTCGGCCCAGGCAGTCTGCCAAAAATAGTATAAATATAGGAGGCCAGTCTTCATTCTAGCTAGTATTCTTAGAACTGCATAAGTAACACTTGTGCGCATTGTCGTTGACCAGTTTGTGCGCAAGTTTGGAGGAGAGTTGTTGTTGCAGCTGTTGCTACTAGCATATTTTAGTTTTGGCTTAGACTCTCTCTTGGTTATGGTTTGGACTCTCTGATCAGCTCTTGTTACTCTTGTTTGGTGCGATATCCTTGGAGAAAGGTGCACCACCTTTGTTTGGCTATCCAGTCTAGGTTTTTTTCCAGAATGATTCTCTGTCAAGGTTAAGGTTCTCGGGGGTGGCTTCGACCTATGATTGGGTGACAATATTGTTATATTGTCTATGGTTAAACGAGCACATCCATCATATTCTAATATGTTATGGGCCCACACTGTCTTCGAACAGTCTAACTGTTGGAAGATAGATTGGGAGGATTTGCTCAGTTGCAGTTGCAGTTGCAGTTGCAACCAATTTTTGCTTCAATAAAACCCTAACCCTCTCATTGAGGCACCTTAAGTGAAGGGATTGACCTAATTTGTGGATAGACTAGTGCACCCTAGCCTGACACATCTCCTAGCCTGGCGCTAAGATGTCAAGTTTGAGTTTTTGGTCAAATCTAGGGTTGACCACGTCAAAGCAGCCATGAATTACTCTATGAAGTCAGAAAACAGGTTAGAAGAGGATTCTAACTTCAGAGCATGGAATACAAGGATTGATCTCATCCTTTCCAAGAATAAAGTGTTGGATATTGTGAAAGGAAAGATTATGGAACCAAAGTTTGAAGAAGGAAAAGAGAAGGAACCGCAGAACATTGCAGTTATGGAGAAGTTCAAAGACAATGACAACAATGCCATGAGTATCATAGTGGATTCTATAAAATACCACTTGATACCCTACATCTCCCATCTTAATTCATCTAAGAAGATGTACGATGCCCTAACAAACATCTTCTCAGTCAAAAACATTGGACAAGTAATGAGTATGAAGAATGAGCTTCGTGACATGAAGATGAATGATGATGACAACATAACATCATACTTTGTGAGAATCGCTCAATTAAGAGATCAACTACAAGTTATTGAAGAAACCATTTCAGAGAAGGAATTGGTAAATATAGCACTCAACGTTCTTCCCAAGACATGGGATGCATTTGCCGCGAGCATGAACACAAGGAAGGAGTATCCTACATTTGAAGAACTTTGGACTTGATGTGCACAAGAAGAATCAAGGATTAGTGCAAAATAGAAACCTCAAAAGAAATACAATGATCAAGCCTTCACAACAAGATTCAAGAACTTCAGAAACAAAAGGAAGTTTGGCTCAAGGAAGAATCCAAATGAAAAGAAAGATATGTCAAAAATATAATGCTTCAACTGTCGAAAATATGGTCACTACAAAAATCATTTTCCTGAGTTAAATAAAAGGAAGGAAACACATGAAGCATTAGTTGTTGAAGAAAGCGAACCCTCAAAGAAATCCAAGCAGGACAAAACAGACTTCTTCTTCTAAGACAAGGTAACAATACTCTTCATAGTTCTTGTACATACCATGTTTTTAGTACATATCTTGCATATCTATTTCTTTGAAGATAATATTTTCAAATAGAAACTATACCTATGGAAGAAGAACAAGATAAGGACTTATATCACAATGACTACAAGTCGGGCAATACACATGAAAGGGTGGAGTACAACTGCAAGATAAGCTGAAATCAGAATCAATCTTGAAGAAACCTCGAAGAAGTAAATACAGAAAGAAGTTAGCAATCAAGAGGAAATTGGAGAAAGACTTATGACACTTTGCAAAAGGAAATAAGGATGAAGATGGAAGCGTGGACACTTAGATGGAGGAAGCCAATTATATATTTCCAAAAGAAGAGCATGCATTCATACATGAAGCAAGGATTAGGAGGGAGCTAAAGATGATGAAGTATATATCCATGGTAACATCCATGAAAAACAGTGCGTGTTCAGTTTGACTTTAGAAGAAGCCTTCTTCGAAAAGAAGCCCCAAAGTATCCCCAGTTGTCCATCCACATCCATGATCCTATGATGAAAGAGAGAAGTTGGAATCTCCAGGGCATGGAATCTATAGAAAAATCCATGGACCTAAGAGCTAAAGAAAAACATGAGGAAGAACATAAAGAGTCCAAGAGAGAAGGAAAATTCAGAACAACCATTCATTGTATCGAGAATCACAAGACTACCAACCTGATCTAAAATCACTAAAAGCAATCAAGCAGAGGAACTGATGAATAACAGTGTATGGAAGACTTATGAATATAATCATTGTGAGATCTAGAACTAGGGGTTCTCCAAGATGGAGGGAGAATACTATGATGATTGTTTGTTCCAGTAAACCAGACATACCTCTACATTAGAATTATATCGTCCACAATATCCATGGGTTGGAGTTTACATCAGATGAATGCAAAGACTTTTGTCCAGAATAATTGAACAAAGAGTGTATGTAGAGAAACCTCAAGGATTTGAGGTATACCAGAAAGAAATTCTTGTATGCAGACGAAAGAAGATTTTGTATGGATTCAAACAACTTAGTGCAAAGCCTCTCATGCACAACAAAAGCGTGGTGAAAACCTTCTATGATAAAAATCAGAATGGTTACTCAGAAGTCCAAGATGATGGATTGCAAATCCATGACAAACTTTCATGATGACAGAAGAAGTGCCACATGGATATGTTCCAGTCTGAGCCTTACCGCGATGTTATGAGCTAGCAGGAAACAAAAGAGCTGAATTCAACTATGATATACTGTAATGATCAGATTTATATGAAGCCTTCAGAGAAAACTATTGTTCCAGAAAGACCGAAGTACATTGAGATCAAGCATTATATTCTCCTTGATGAAGTCCATAAAAGAGAATTGGTTCTCCAATATATATCTCCATAGATGAGTAGATAAGCAGATATTTTGATAAAGCCTTTGTCCAAGATGAAAGAGTTTGCATACTCAAGAAACAACTGGAGCTCGTAGAGACAAATTCCTTATTGAAAAGGGAAGAGATGACTCACAGGTTGGGAGGGAGCACTAATGTGTTATTGATTTATGGAAAGTCATTTTTCAGTTTGAAAAATGGTCCAAGATGAGCAGTGCCTTTCCAGTTCGGAAAGTTGTTTGAGATTTCTAACAGACAGGCATTTTCCAGTTCGGAAAATGGTCCAGATTGAACGGTCATTTTCGTAATGAAAATGGTTTGATGGATTGTTGATGTACCATAGACATCGATTACCCTTGTGGCTAGTGTGGGGGAATGGTCTAGGATAGTCTCTCTTCTTGACGATCACTCTCAATAGTGGTCAAGAAGATTGGTCTGCCTCGTCGGACAATCATTCTTTCGAAGCTCACAATTGTGATCAGTTTCCAAGAATGGTCCATTTTGGAGGTTGGTGCAAGACAATCATTTCCTTAGGAAATGGTCCGGACAGTCATTCCCTAGGTCAGATTCATTCTCTCCAGGTTGCACTTTTTTTAGTGCTGGAGGAATGGCCCAGATAGGTGAATGGTCTAGGTTCAGCAATCATGAATAGGCATTCCCTAGGGCAGACTCATTCTCTCCAGGTTGCACTTTGTTTAGTGTCGGAGGAATGGCCCAGATAGGTGAATGGTCCAAGCTCATAAATCATTATAGTTATTCTTCCTTACTTGAGAAGAATAGTCCAGATATCTCATCGTCGATGTTTTACCTTCTGAGGGCATATGCTCTTCCAAATATCACAGATGTGAGTGGAAGAATGGCCCAGATGATTCAGTTTATATCATAACAATGTTTTCTGTGCAGGTTGATATCAGATGATATGATTTCTATGGAGACTGTATGTCTCTGGATAGTGGATGTATGCTACTGTGGTGTATTTGTTCCACTGATTGTGACTATATGTCACTGATCAAGTATTTGTGTGCTACATGGTGTGGTAGTGTACCATTGGATTGTAGTTGTGCACTACTATGGATAGACACAGTTGTGTTCTATTGAATGACATTGTTCTAATTTCCTTGAAGATTGTTAGTAGCGTTGGAAATGATTATCAGCTAGATGGATGATCAATGGACAAAAGATTCCCCAAACAGAAAATGGTCTAGGACATTTATTCTTCTAGGACATATGTCCGGATTAAAAGAATGGTTCTTTTGTCACTCTGTGGAGTGAGTGACTTATTCAGCATCATGTCTAATTACTCAAATGGAGTATGGTTTCGAGAGATGATGCAGTTGATGATACTGATAGTGATGATGGTGCTCATGATCTAATCATGAGATAATCTATACGACTATGTTGATTCTACCTGGTGAATGGTATGTTTTTTCTCAAGACCATTACCTTCAATACCTCCCTAGCTAAGAGGGAGTGTTTATATTATGGTAGTTGCGGGAGGTATTTACCTCCACGTGTAAACTTGATGAGAATAGAATATTCTGGGAAGCAAGAAGAAACCCTAATTAATTGGTTAATAACCCTAGAAGACAAGTTGGCTCAAGAGAATGACTTGTATTAGGTTATTAGCCTCCAAGAGAAGAAATCAATTAAAGGAAATATTATATACTAAAGAATTAGTACCCAGAATGAGAAGTCGGCCTAGGCAGTCTGCTAGAAATAGTATAAATATAAGAGGCCAGTCTTCATTCTTGCCAGTATTCTCAGAACTGCAGAAGCAACACTTGTGCACACTACAGTTGGCCAGTTTGTGCGTAAGTTTGGAGGAGAGTTGTTTTTGTAGCTGCTGCAACTAACAGATTTTGGTTTTGGCTTGGACTCTCTCTTGGTTATGGTTTGGACTCTCTAATAAGCTATTGTTACTCTTTCTTGGTGCACTATCCTTGGAGAAAGGTGTGCCACCTTTGTTTGGCTATCCAGACTAGTGTTTTCTTTCAGAATGATTCTCTGTCAAGGTTAAGTGGGGGTGGCTTCAGCCTATGGTTGGGTGACAATATTGCTATATTGTCTATGATTAAATGAGCACATCCATCATATTCTAACAGGATGCAGGTCAGTGGTACAGGTTGATACATTTGTACAGTGGTAT
>JASDQU010947728.1:17933-31883 GCA_032191745.1 Picea mariana
TCCCTTCAAAGGGAGTCATATGGAAAATTGAGCGAATTGCCAATGAAGATTCTAGGATTATCTTTAATTTTAATACGTTGGGATTGTTCATATTTTCACTTTAAAGTTGGTCACATGGAAAATTTCAACCTCAAATTCTCAATGAGGAATACAGTATCTTTAATTTGGTTACTTTGGGATTGGCTTATGGGCCAAATTATGTGGAGAAGCATCTCCATACATATGGACCCCATTGTCACCATTACTAAAACTTAAGATTTAAATATAATATACTAACAATGAGTTTCATAAGTTATTAATAATATCAAAGAGGGAAAGGTAGTTTTCCATTTAGGTAACCTAGTATGTTGGGCAAAAGTAATGAAATTGTTCAAAACAAATTAAGAAATTTATGTGACGTATGGTGTTGACAATCTAGAAAGGGTGTTCCCGTGTGACGCCCACCTCCTACCAAGGATTTACAACTAGCCTACAACCTCAATTGTACTTACCACAATTCTCCTCCTTAAAGGATGTCAAGGATAGACTGTATCTAGTTATTGGTGGTAGAAATATCTACTTGCATGATATAACTACAACCTCAATTGTACTTACTACAATTCTCCTCCTTTAAGGATGCCAAGGATAGATTGTATCTAGTTATTGGTGGTAGAAATATCTACTTGCATGATATAACTACAAACTCAATTGTACTTACCACAATTCTCCTCCTTAAAGGATGCCAAGGATAGACTGTATCTAGTTATTGGTGGTAGAAATATCTACTTGCATGATATAACTCTTACAGAAATTTTCTTACAGGTTTTCAATCTTAGAAGCTTGGGTTTTTATATTAGAGATCATTGTTTCCAAGTGGGCGACCCTTATCTCCATTGTCATGTTTCTAGTGGACATTATGGTGCCCTTGAGTCAACCAAAAGGGCCACTAGAGAGTTATAATATCAATGCAATGTTAGATTTGGTAGTTCGAAGATACTTCTGCATACACAGCACCCAACATGTAGACGTGACCTAGCACATTTCTCCCTAGTGACTTTATAAAGTGGTTTTATAAAGTTGAGATTTTATTTTTAAAGTGTAAAAAGTGACTTTATGAGGTTGTGGGTCACTTTAGTGTCTTAAGTGACCTCAATGAATGATTAAGTCATGATTGTTGATATCATGAGGGAAAGATTTGATCTTGACCATCAATCTCATTGGAAGACCAATGATTAGGGCAGTTACACTTCGAAAATGCATAAAGGCAACATTAGTGGAGAAGCGGGGTGCACACTTTGAGGAGAGCTTGGAGGGAATGTGAAGAGGCATGTTTTCCAAGAGAAGTTTCTGAGCTTGGAGGGAAAGAGCGACAACAAGGGAGATTGGCATGCATCCCTAGGTAGGATAGGTAAGCATCTCCAGAAGAAAAATCAACATTTAATATTGTTTGTATAGCTACTACAAGAAGGGTCATACAACAATGATTGTTGGCCATGCAACAAGAGAGGTACAAAAATCGAGGCATTCATCCATCTACAGTTTGGCATGATTACTAAGACATTTTTGTTGAGAGTATTTTGTACAACAGGGTATTGTACCATACAACAACTCCCTAGCATGATTTTCTAAACTATTTTGTGATTATTGTTGATTGTACATGGTTGTACAGGTCGTACAACCAAGGCACATTGTTCAAGACATAGTTTTGGCTCTGAATTCTAGAAGGATATTTTGTTGGAGAGAGATAAGTCTATGTATTTCATGCTGATATTAATGTTGTTGTAAACCGTTGACCTTCCCTAGGGATGAATAAGAAATTTTCTCCTTAAACTATCATTTTCCTATGGATTCTTCCAAGAGGCATAACGCAGAATTTGTGGTGTCAAATGTGTGATTTTGTGTACAGTTATTTCCGCTACTACTTTATTTCATATCTTGGTCTATTAGTGTTTCTACTCGTAAAGTACAATTGTGTGATGCTTGGATATTGAAGCTTTGTTGGAGACTGAAATCTGATTGAGTCTAAGTATTTGTCTTAGATAAGATATAATTTCTACATGGTATCATAGTTAGTGTTCTCAAGTTCAATGGACATCCTTGACACTAGGAAAATTGTGACTTGTTGGGGCATTTTCTTGGAAGGAGAGGAAAGAAAGGTTCTTTGTTATTTGGACAAAGATGAATTCTAGTATCGGGCTTTAAGATAGGTTGGAGGGGATCTCTAACTACCTGTAGTGGAAGGTGAGGATTACAAGTGTTCTAAAGGAGAACAAGTTGTGGAAATTTGTGAATATCATCGTCCTAGTACCTGCGTCAAATCCCATAGCTCTGGATGTTCATGAAGTGAAGGAAGCAAGGGCTCAAAGAATCATTTTGGACGGAGTCAGAGACCACCTTATTCCACATTTGGATGAGAAGCAAACAACCAAGGACATGTGGGATGCACTGAATAATTTGTATGAGGAAAAGATCAAGAACTGGAAAATGGTTCTTTGGGACAAGTTCCATAGTACTAGGATGGCCAAGGGAGAGAGTGTGGCCTCCTATCTCACCCAGGTTGCACAGGTGAAGGATGAGTTGGACATTGTCGGAGAAGTTATCCAGACTCAGAGTTGGTGCATATAGCCCAAAATGGCTTCACCAAGGAGTGGGGGGTTTTCTTGAAGTGTGTGGTGGGGAGAGAGAAGCTCCCTGACTATAGCATATTGTGGGATGACTTTACGAAGGAGGAGATCCAAAAGGGGTCTCAGGAGAAGGCAGTGGATGGCTCAAACGAGAAAAATGTTTCTCTTGTGGGAAAGAGCAAGGAGAAGAAGAAGGATATGATCAAAGCGAGATGCTTTGCATGTCACAAGACTGACCACTACACTAGTCAGTGTCCGAACAACAACAACAACAAGTCAGAAACATAGGTGTCATCATCTGTTGAGGCTAATGAGTTCACAGAGAAATATGAGAGGGAATTTTCTCTGCTGACTGGTCCCTTAGGCAGTGGTGGTCTAGCATTTGAGGACATTAAAGTGTGGCTCATGGATAGTGGAGCTTCTAGACATATGATGGGAATGAGGTCAGTTTTCCTTAGTCTTTCAAAAACAGACTCAAATTTATTTGTGGGTATTGGTACCAACCCACAACTTGTAGTGAACGGGGTTGGAAGTGTTAGATTCCAACTAGAGTCAGGAGGTTTTCTAGAGGTAGTTGGGGTATTGTATATTTTAGAGATGAAAGTTAACTTGCTCTCAGTGTCAACTCTAGAGGTTGATGGATTTGGATTTGCATTCTATTGTGGCCGGGCATTGTTATATCCAAAGGGAGCTACTCCAAACACAATAGTGTTGTTTGGTGTCAGGTATGAGAGGTTGTACAAGTTGTTGGGACGACATGTGTTGGGGTCCAATGGATTTGTGGATTCAGATTCGGTGTCAGAGAGTGATCAGATTGCACAGGAGAGAAAGTTGATACCGAGGACTCAGTCCTCTTCCAGGACTCTCGGAGGACTCAACATGCATGAGTTGACACAAATGGATTCTCAGGAGAGTGTGAAGTCTCATAGGAGCATGTCTTCAGTTCATAGATTAGCGGAGGTAGCAACAGATGCTTCCAATGCAGTAGGAGCAGGGGCCTCTAGTTCAGAGGGAGCAACTACGACAACGGATGGGATAATGGATTTGGAGAAGGATTTCGGTGGATGTACCAAAAGTACCTCTCTCTCTAAGAGGGAGTGTTAAATTTGGTAGCTCGAAGGTACTTCTGCATAGGCGACACTCAACATGTGGAAGTGACCGAGCACATTTCTCCCTAGTGACTTTGTTTTTATAAAGTTGAGATTTTATTTTTAATGTGTAAAAAGTGACTTTATGAGGTTGTGGGTCACTTTAGTGACTTAAGTGACCTCAAAAAATGATTAATTCACGATCGTTGATCTCGTGAGGGAAATATTTGATCTTGATTGCCAATTTCAATGGAAGACCAAGGGTTAGGGAAGTTACACTTTGAAAATGCATAAAGGTAGCATTAGTGGAGAAGGGGGGCACACACTTTGAGGAGAGCTTGGAGGGAATGTCAAGAGGCATGTTTTCCAAGAGAAGTTTCCGAGCTTGGAGGGAAAGAGAAACAACAAGAGAGATTGGCATGCATCCCTAGGGAGGATTGGGAACCATCTCAAGAAGAAAATTCATCATTTAATATTGTCTATATAGTTTCTGTAGGAAGGGTCATACAACAGTTATTGTTGACCATTCAACAAGAGAGAGGCACAAAAATCGAAGCATTCATCCATTTGTAGTTTGGCATGATTTCCAAGACATTTTTGCTGAGAGTATTCCATACAACAGGATACTGCACCATACAACAACTCTCTCACATGATTTTCTAGACTATTTTTTGGTTGTTGTTGACCGTATAGGGTCGTACAGGGTGTAAAATTAACGCACAGTGTACAAGACAGAGTTGTGGCTCTGATTTCTAGAAGGATATTGTGTTGGAGAGTGAGATAATTCTTTGTATTTCATGTTGATATTAATGTTGTTGTAAATCTCTGATTTCCCCTAGAGCTGTAACGTCCTCGGCCACCAACAGGTTTGGTAACACCACTTATTGGACGTTTCACTTAGCTCTGATACCATTTTATAACGTCCCCGACCACCAACAGGTCGGGCAACGCCACTTATTGGACATTTCACTTAGCTCTGATACCATTTTGTGAATTTATATGCACGCATATCTAACACAATTAACAATTACAACATTTTGTTCATGCCACTTATTCATGTGGAAATAATCATTAAAACATACTGACAATATATTCTAACCATACACATATTAATGCGGAAATATCAGTAATCCTACACCACACCATAGCTGATATATCCAAGCATTACTCATCAAGTTATAACACATGTAAAATTACACAACATACAATTAACAGAGATTTGGCACTTATCTTTCAATAGATGACCACAAAATTGCGTGCAGACCTTCCAAAAACTTCCCAGCCTTAGACCACGTTGCTCATCATGCTCAGCAGTGGGTCACCCCCGAGCTGGGACTAAACTCCACCAGGCAAGGGATTCCTAGGCTTGGCAAGGGCAATAGGAAAGTCACATAGGTCAACAGAAAGGGTTATATCCTAGGGCCAACTAACACTAACAACCTATAGCCTCACATTCCCCACATGCTTGTCCCACCCCAGGAAGTGTGGCCCTTCTCTGCTCCACAGTCCTTCGGTTGTCCCACTTCCCTTCTAGGGCTTCAACAACAGGTCGGAAAGGAATTCTCCGAGCACTATAGGTTGCAATTGGGCATCCTCTGGGAAATCACTTCCCAAACAATCTCTCTCACCTGGAGAGAGTTGCTTACAGGCCTGAAAACCATCTTCTTTAGTACACAGGCCTGACAACCCGCCTCTTCAAACCACATGCATGATAACCTGATTCTTCAGTCCAGCTTCTAAGTCAGTTCTAGAAAGGGTGATGGCAACAACAAGGCTCGATATAACTTAGGTGATGGAAACAACAACAAACCATTAAGGAACAACACGACTCAAGAAAGGTACATGTGTGTTGTGCTTCACAGGAAAGGTGTGGGATAGTTCACAGTGCCTGCAGAGTCCTGAGGTGTGTAATAGATGCAGAGGTCGATAATGGAGATGATGGTGACTCAGTACATGAGTCAGTGGTGAATCAAGTAGGCTGACAAACTTGCAAGCCAGTGAGGGTCGCGAGAATGGCCAGAAGGAGGAGGAACCCCCAGCGAGCTATCTTTCCCATCTATAACTACATGCACCCAGGTTGACACATGTCTTCCTGAAGTTGCATGAGTTACACTTAGAACTCATTCCCTTTCCAAGAACTTAGGACAACACTGATCATGTCCACCTTAGCCTTTAGGAAATAATAATAAAATATTATTCTCTTAGAGGTAATCCCTCTAGCTTAGCCCCTAGGTCTAGACACTTAGCCCCCTCCCTTACCCTACCTAGTGGAGCTTAGTCCCCCATAAATCTTTCCTCGTGGTTGGTCTACATGCAAAAGTGTAATTTATTAATGATATGTGCATTTACATATACAAAATTGGGCTCATGGCCTTAAGCATCTAGGCTCTTTTTCCTAATAAACATGTAAGTCTTCAGCTTATAAACACTTGTCTCACCAGCCTATAAACATAACTACGATTTAGCAGGGGCTCGACCTTGGGGTGTTACAATCCCCTCCCCTTATTTTTGCACTGTCCTGGGTGCAACTTACTTACACAACAACAACAATATTTCCAAAATCTTCAAAAATATGTGGGTACTCTGCCTGCATAGCATCTTCATGCTCCCATGTTGCGTCCTCGGGACTGTACCAGGTCCACTGAACTTTTACAAGACCTACGGCTCGATTCCAAAGATACTTTCTTTTCCAATCCAGTATATGCACCGGATGCACCTGAAAACCGCTTTCCTACTCCACCTGAATCACATTCCAATCAATAACATGATTAGCATCATGTACATATTTCTTAAGCAATGAAACATGAAATACATTATGTATAGAAATGCATGCAGGCAATGCAAGGCTATATGCTACTGGAGGAATCCTCTCTAGGATTTCAAAGGACCCACAATACCAAGCTGCCAACTTTGAACAATTTCCCAACTTCATGGATCTTATGTTGGTCTTCACTCTTAGGAATACATGATCCCCTACTTCAAATTCCCTATGAGTTATGTTCTTATCAACATAACTTTTCTTCCTATCTTGAGCAACCTTCAAATTCTGCTTAATCTTCAACATTTTTTCTTCCTTTTCCTTGAGAAACTATTCATCCATATGGATATCGGTGGCCACCCACCTTTTCCAACTGGCTGAAAACAATTTTCTGGCAATTTTGGTAGTTTACTATTTTTAGCTGTTTTTCACTTCCGGAGTAGTTTTGAGGCCCTAAAAAATGTTTTTTGGTAAAATGGGGATAAATATGGAAGTTACTTCTATATTTCTCCCAAAATTAATCTCCTCGACAATACCTTTCCAACGGGCTATCATACACCCAAAACAAAGATCGTACGCAAAAGTTACGACCCCGGGAATTTGATGTACTAACTAACCCAAACGGGGCCCACATGACTTTTGGTGCCTCATCTCCTAGGGTTAGGTTTTGGGATGCCTATGGTTTTTGGAATTCCTTTTTATTGTAAAAAGGCCTTTAGAGCCGCATTGTAATCATCTTCTTTTGAATGAACACAGTTGTCACATCTCTTCTCAGAAATAAGTTGCCACCATTCCAACTAGCTTGTTTCTGTTGCATTTTACAATTTCATCTTATTTCATTATTGAATAGAAAACCAGTTTTACTGTATCTATGTTATTTTTTGTTAAGCACCTGTTAATAATCTGTAGTCATTTTGTTCTTCTTATAAAATATGAATCATTGGTATCAGAGTGGTCTGCTCCTTCTCATCTTAATGCATGTTCCCAACGAGGTCGGAGTACAAAGAGTTGGGTCTCGAGCTTGTTTCTCTTGAAGACAAAATCTCTCGCATGCCCAAGAGACCTCTCATGACAGGAGAAAATAAAGATGATGGGACAGGAGATCCTTTCAAACTATTGATTGAGGAATCCCTCACGCAACAAAGGAATCAGATGATGGATAGTTTCGCACAGATCCTTCGGTGGCTACCAACAGGCGACGCATCTTCTTTGAGCGGAGGCGTCGCCCCCTTCAAGGTACAAATAAACTTCGATATTTTTATATTTGAAGGTCAGACAGACACAGATGTTGTATACAAGTGGTTGAATCTACTGGAAGGGTATTTTTATGTCCATAACTTTTCGAATAGAGAAAATATTACTTTTGCGCTCCTCAAAGTCGTTCCCCATGTCAAAGATTGGTGGGAAAGTTTCTGTGAGAAAAAGGAAATAGAGGAACCCTCATTATTTACAATCACGACCACCTGGTATTCCTTCAAAGATGCTATTAAGGAACAATACTACCCTGTCGGAAGTTATGACGACTTGTATACCAAATGGACCACACTGTGCAAGAAAGAGACCAAGCAATGCCAGATTTCACAAATATCTTCCATACCTTGCACACCAAGTTGGGTATAAAATATTTGGAGAGACATCTGGTGCTCAAGTATCACGATGCTCTGCATGGATACATCCAGATATAAATGGAATTTGTGTGCATCTCATCCTTGGGCGCAACCTATCGATATGCCGTCAAAATCGAGCAGAATCTCAAACAAAAGATGCGGCAATTTGGGCCTCAAAACCCCGCACAACAAAATCTAGGAAAGGGCGGCCCCAACCCATAGAACAAAGGATAGAGAAAATATGGACAATATCAAGTTAATCATTCCAAGCCATAAGAAAAGAAGGACACCAGAAAGACAAATAAAGATACTGGGAAGTGGTGCAACTTCCATAAGATCCCTTGGCATAACACTGTTGATTGTCGCTCAAAGTAAGCATTGGTGGCTGAAGTGAAATCCTTTGAATCAGATGTGGGTTCTGACTCTGAGCCAGAACCAGAAAGGGGAAGAGATATCATTGATGTGAAACCCAATGCCATTGTTTCTACCACCAAGCTCTAGCGTGGTTAACCAGACAAGCCAGAAGAAAGAGAGTGCATCTTCCATTCACAGATGTGGGTAAAAGGCACCCTGCTGCACTTCAACGTTGATAGAGGTAGCCAGAAGAACCTAATCTCAGTAGAGGTCTTCAAGCGTTTGGCCCTACCGACAACACTGCACCCACAACCCTACACCATTGGATGGCTCCGCCAAGGAAGCGATCTCCACGTCAGCCAATAGTGTCGACTGTCATATAGCATCAATCCCTTCAAAGACGAGGTAGTGTGTGATGTTGCTCCTCTCGATGTTTGTGATGTTCTTTTGGGCCAACCTTATTTATGGAAACATCATGATGTGTATGAGTGTAGGCCTCGTAGTGTTATTATTACTTTGAACATAAAATTGTACAAGATATCCGAGGCAATCCCACCTAACGCTATTTCCTTGATCTCTGCTAAGAAATGCAGGAAGGTCATCTCTCAGACAGAGAATTTTTTCTTCTTCGTGATTCACTCTCAGAATAAGTGAAAGATCACAGCCACATCCGGGGTCTCTGCGGGTGACCGCTCCACATAGCAGAAGCAAGTAGATAAGGTCGTGGAAGAATACTCATATATCTTCTCCTCACCTACCGGGGTATCTTTGCACTGCTAGGTCAAGCACCCCATCAATATGACCCCCAGTGCATTGCTTCCCAATGGGCCATTCTATCGTCTCTCTCTATTAGAGAATGAGGAGACCAAGCGACAAATCCAAGAACTCCTCCACAAGGGGCATATCCATCCCAGCTCATCACCTTGAGGGAGCCCAATTGTGTTGGTACAGAAGAAAGATGGAACCTGGTGACTCTGCATTGATTACCGGGCTCTGAATAAAATCACAGTAAAAAATTGGTACCTGATTCCCCGAATCGATGACCTCCTTGGTCAACTCATGGGGGCCAAATACTTCAGTAAGATTTACATGAAGTTTGGATACCACCAGGTCCCGATAGAATAGATAGATGTATGGAAGACCACCTTCAAGTCAAAGGAAGGCCTTTTTGAATGGTTGGTCATGCCCTTTGGCTTGAAAAATTCTCCAACCACTTTCATGAGGATGATGGATGATATCCCGTGACCATTCACCAATAATTTTGTACTGGTGTATCTGGATGAAATTCTCATTTACAACAAGACTTGGGCTGAACACTTGCAACATATTCAGCAGGTTCTGCACACCATGCAACAACACAAGCTATATGCCAACTTGGAAAAATGTTCCTTCGGCATGGATAGGGTCCATTACCTAGGCCACATCATTGATCAGCATGGCGTACATGTGGATCTAGCCAAGATCCTAGTTATCTGTGATTGGCCAGCCCCAACCGCACTCACTGAGCTTCAGAGCTTCTTGGGACTTGCCAATTTCTACCACAGGTTCGTGTTGGGATTCTCCCATATTGCATGGGCCCTCAGCTAAATAACCAAGGGTGGTGGTAAGGTGAAATTTGTGTGGGGCCAGTCCTAACAACAAGCATTCGATGATTTGAAGAAGCACTTGTGCTCAGCCCTAGTACTTTCACTACCAAACCTGCAACAACCCTTTGAGATCGAGACATATGCTTTAGACTATGTTGTGGACGTCGTTCTCAGTTAGCACGGCTAGCCCGTAGCCTATCATAGTGAGACACTATCATATGTTTTCTGTAAGTACCCTACTTACGACAAATAAATGTACTCTATTGTGCAAGCCTGCAACTAGTGGAGACATTACATTCTTGGGAAGGAGACAGTCATCCATAATGATCATAAGCCACTACAGTTCATGCAAACATAAGGAAAATTGCAGAATGACCTCCATCAAAAGTGGTCCACATACTTGCAGCAATTCCACCTCAACATCAAGTATAAAACAGGAAGCACCAATCGCGTCGTTGATTGCCTCAGCAGACCGCCAATCATGACACTCACCATGGTGCTAGACTCTTGAAGCCATGAGACCTCTGGATGGCCCCAAATCTATGAGATAGACCCAGACTTCACCACCACCTACCAAATGTTGGGTGCAAACACAGTTGTTGATAATTTCCATATTCAGGATCGGTTGTTGTGTCGTTTGGGCCATATATTTGTTCCATCAAGTGAGCAAGAGAAGCTGATCTAGGAATCCCACTACAGTCGTGTGGCAAGACACTTCGACGTCGAAAAGACAGTGGTTATGTTACGAAAACATTTATACTAGTTGAAACTTCAATAGGAGGTCAACAAGTATATCAGGTCCTGCACTTCTTACGCTATTGCCAAACCAACCACTAAGAAATAGGGCTTTTACACCCCTCTTCCTACTCCTAACAGGCCATGGGAATCCATCTCAATGGACTACATGTTGGGCCTCCCATCCACCAAGCAGGGAAATGACTGTATTTTTTTGGTTGTTGATCACTTTTCTAAAATGGCGATTATGGTTTCCTACAAGAAGAACATCATAGCAGAGGCCACTGCTAAGCTCTTCTTTGATCGATTCTGGGTACATTTTGGAATCCCACAAACCATTGTCTCAGATCGGGAAAGTCGATTTCTTAGCACAATCTGGTTGAGCCTCTGGTCACTACTGGACACCAAGCTCACCAAATCCACGACCTTCCACCCACAGACAGATGGCCAAAATGAGGTCGTAAATCGAATGATTGTGAATATCCTTCACATGTATAATTCAAAGAAACCTTGCACATGGGATGAGAGCCTTTCCTATGTCTATCATAGCTTCAAACAAGCCCTGCTCAACTAGCTAGAACCCCTTTCAGGTGGTATTTGGATTCCAACCATTGGGTCCCATAGATGTTGCACTTCCCCTTGCGGTCACCTCGATCGACTCATCTCCTTCTCCAACTGAAACTGACAAATCCACCCGATTCATTGAGCAGATCCATCACATCTGCCAATAGGCTTAGGATGTCCTACAAAATTCCAATGACAAGTACAAGCAGTGCCATGATCAACATCGGGTGCAACATAAGTTTCAAGTGGGCGACAAATTTTGGTTGCACTTGCAGAACGAATTCCTTACAAGACCCCATCAGAAGTTTCTCCCACTCCGTTATGGTTCATACACCATCACCAAGGTTGTGGGGGATAATACTTTTGAGCTCAACATTCCTCCTCTCCTTTGCCTACACCCAGTGTTCAACGTGGATCTCCTTTGCCCTTATTTCCCACCATTATTGGACACCTCAGAAGTATTAGAACAACTGACACCAATAGAGCTCAACCCCGACTACATAAAACAAGCATCTAGTGATCAGATTGTGGACACACAGATCAAGGGCACTCGACAGCAAATGATCCATCTTTATCGAGTCGTCAAAGCAGGGCAACTCCTGCACCAAGGCAAGTGGCTCACCCAGAGCCAAATTCAGTAGAAATTTCCTCATCTGATGGGGGAACTCAATGCAATGGAGACCATTGCTTCCTAAGGAGGGAGTATTGATCTATATGGATATCTGTGGCCACCCCCTTTTCCAACTGGTTCGAAACAGTTTTCTGGCAATTTTGGTAATTTACTATTTTTAGTAGTTTTTCACTTCCAGAACCATTTTGAGGCCCTAAACATTGTTTTTTGGGAAAAGGGGGAGAAATATGGAAGTTCCTTAGATATTTCCCCCAAAATTAATCTCCTCAATGATACCTTTCCAATGAGATATCATACACCTAAAACGGAGATTGTATGCAAAAGTTATGACCCCGGGAAGTTGATGTACTAACTTACCCAAACGGGGCCCACATGACTTTTGGCGCTTCATCTCCTAGGGTTAGGTTTTTGGATGTCTAGGGTTTTTGGAATTCCTATTTATTGTAAAAATTCCTTCATAGCCTCATTGTAATCATCTTCTTGCGAATGAGTGTAACCGTCACATCTCTTCTCAGAGATAAGTTGTCACCATTCCAGCAAGCTTGTTTCCGTTGCATTTTATAGTTTCAACTTATTTCCTTATTGAATAGAAAACCAGCTTTACTGTATCTCTATCATTTTTTGTTAAGCACCTATTAATAATCTGTAGTCATTTCATTCTTCTCATAAAATCTGGATCAACTCTGGCCCAACCACCTCCCTATCAGCTGGGTTGTCCCAGCTTACTGGGGTGTTGCACTTTCTGCCATAAAGTTCTTCAAATGGGTTCATATTCAGTGATGCTTGATAATCATTGTTGTAGGAAAATTCTACCAAGTGTAGATAATCTTCCCATTTAGATGGTTTTTCCATCACATACATTCTTAGCATATCTTTTATCACTTGGTTCACCCTCTCTGTCTACCCATCAGACTCAATATGATAAGTAATGCTAAAGTTCAGATTCATTCTGAACCCTTTGAATAACCCCTTCCARAAATTTGATGTAAACTTTGGGTCTCTATCAGACACAATTGTCTTGGGTACGGCATGCAAGCGTGCCACTTCCTTCATATAAATATTAACAACATTAGTTTCTTTATGAGTAGTCTTCACAGGAATGAAATGGCCAACTTTAGTAAGCTTGTCCACCACCACCATGATTGCATCATGTTGCTTTCTCATCCTGGGAAATCCCATGATGAAATCCATTGTTACCACTTCCCATTTCCACTCAGGAATGGGTAATGGTTGTAGTAACCCAGCTGGGTGTCTATGCTCAGCCTTGACCCTTTGACATTCCAAGCATTTAGCAATAAAATCAACAATCTCCCTCTTCATGCCTAGCCAATAATATTGTCTTTTGACTGCTGAAATTGTTTTATGATATCCTGGGTGTCCTGCATAAGGCACATTATGCATTTCTTTTAAAATCGCACTCCTCAAATAAGAAGATTTGGGTACATAGACTTTGTTTCTATACAGAATGATTCCATCAATTCCCAATTCATAATCTTCAACCTTCTACTGGATTTTACCTTGTTGTAATTTTGTTTCCAATTCCATGTACTGCAAATATGATATTGTAGCCTCTACAAATCTGTCTTTCCATTCTGACTGGTACATGCTAATGGTTTTAGCATGCAACTCATGCACCCTTATATTGAGTGCCTCAACCACTTTGTTATCATTCCCCTTGATATGCTTTATTTCAAAGTCATATTCATGGAGAAAATCTAACCATTTGCTTTGCCTGGCATTTAGAGTTGGTTCATCAAACAAATATTTCAGACCATTATGGTCTATCCTCAGCTCAAACCTCTTTCCCATGTGGTAGTGTCTCCACTTCTTCAAGGCGTGCACTATGACTGCCAAATCCAAATCATGAGTGACATAGAGACTTTAATTCTCCTTCAACTTCCTTGATTCATAACATACAACAAACCCATTTTGACCGAGGACTTTGTTAGGCTCCAATCTACTGATGTAAATTAGAGTGCAAATGATTGTCAATCTGGTGTTTGTAAGACTTAGAGGCACATCCA
>JASDQU010947729.1:9795-23258 GCA_032191745.1 Picea mariana
ATATTCTGGGGCCGTCTTCTCTTTCTGCCTATTACAATTATATTATGACCAATTCACAAAAGGGGATTTGGTCCTTTTACAATAGCTGACATGATCAATCCACAATGGGGATTGATCCAATGAATAATATTTCAAATAATAATAAGAATACACTTTGTAGTTACATTATTTCAACAGTAAGAAGTCCCTTCATTCATCTTAAGACCTTACTTTTATAACATTTGAGGTTTATGAAACCTATCTCACTCATGTAAAATTACCATTTAAAAATGATATTGTCACTTGCATGCACAAGTGCACATAAAATTACCAATTACAAATTAAAAATAAATCATTTCCCTTATCCACCTTTTCTCACTTCCTAAAATTACTAGATATTTTCCAAGATTTCATTTTTGTTGCACAATAAAGAAGAAAATAATGTTATTTTTAAAACATTCCAATGCAAAAGATCATGGAATGTTTATTTAGTCAATTAAGGGAAAGGGTGGGTATAGAAAATTGTATATAGATGTAACGATCCCCATCGTTACGACAACAAGCAAGCATAACGAGTATCGATTTTTTTTTTTTTTTTTATGTAGGAAAGTAATAGCGAAAATACAATCAATCATCACAACTCGACGACGAACACAATGCACACAATTTAGGCAACAAACAAACATAATGACCTAGCATACTAGTGCATCATGCGACTGGATACAACACAAGACAATCAATCAGATGGCAAATATAAACGACTACCAGCCCATCCTACCCTGCAAGGTTAGGACCTCCACAACACATAAACAATGCTTAAGCTCAGGTTCCCATCGTTTTTGACCATTTAAGGTCTCAATGATGGAAACTATTCTGAGGAACAAGGATGTTTATACATCTCGCCTGACACAAGAAATACCAAGCCTACTAAGCTAAAATACATCATCAATCAACCAAACACAACAACATCAATGACACAAGTAACTAGAATCCTCTCGATGAGCGAGACACCAGCACATTAAACGTTACAAAACAATTACAACCGTAATTACAAAAACAACATCATCCACATCAACAGGTGCATGAACCTAAACAGAGTTATCGTATGCGCTTTTTGATCAATGTGTGCAATGATCCAATCTTAAGGAATCATGTCATCATGATGCGATGAGCGCACAAGGAAACCAAGCGCAATCAAAAAATAAACCTTTAACAAAGCACAAACCAACATGTCAAGGTACCAACTTAAGCTGTCAATATTTTACGAAAATTATAAACAAGCCCAACACGACGTGAGGTGACTACAATCAACATTTAAATTGTGCAATCCTCTAGCTATATTTCTTGATTATTGACAAGGAAATTCTTATGTGGTTCTAGTTATTTGCGCAACGGTCTATACGGGTCCAAATAACAATTTTGCTGCCAAAGACTAAATCAAGCTCACAGTAACCGACACCAATCTGATATCAAAATTGTACAAAAACTTTAAGTAACATTATTCCTTTCCATTCAAAAGGGGTTTTTCAATCAATTAACTAAACCTTTTTAGTTCTGCAGTTCCATAATAAAACAAAGAACCTATAACCCCGGGCATGCAAATTCACCATCCATTTATATTTAGCATAAAAGACTAGTCAGTTTTAAAATCAATCAATAGACCTTTTTAATTTCTTTTTAACACTACTCCTTGCAACATTACAAAATGTAAGATCTTAAAATTAACAATTTCTTATTTAACAATAATTTTATTTATGAAACAATCTTCCCTACTTTCCTTTACATACACCCTTTAAACATTAAGGAAGGGAGCATACTATAATTAAATAATTTATTATTTATAAATCATCAACAAGGAATTTACTACTAGCATCAATAATTTCAAAAGTTCCTTAAATTAAAGTCGATCATAACAATTATAACACTAAATGAGCAACAATCAGACTGTCATTCACTTGTCCCTGAGTAAGTACCCTATCCTAAAATAATTAAAAAGGCTAACACGACAATAATTCAATGTTACCCTTCCACGAGACACTTTACTTAAAGCTCTATTCTGAACTAGATCATATATGTGCTTAGCAATCAAGCGTTGTTTCCATTCCACCAGTCCCTAACGTAAAATATATTCCAAATTTAGTTAACTGTTATAAGGTAAGGCAAGATGGCTTTAAAACCTTGNCATTCACATGGCCCCTGACGTAAGACACCGTTTTAAAACAATAAAACTGGGAACAAGCGATTAATTCTCCTAGAAAACACTCTCTTCCAGAAAAATACAACCCTTACGTTCTATGTCCACAACATCAATGGAATTAATTATCATTACTGCCAGAATCGCTATTTCCCTGGAATAATAAATTGCAATCAAATTTTGCAATTCTAGGTGGAAAGACAATGAAGGCAGCGACCAATTCACTGAGGAAACAACAATGGGCATCGAAAAACAACAAGTCTCCACTTACTAGGTTGAACCTTTACAATATATGTATGATGTGCATAAGGTAGTGATTTATATATAGAGGTGGGGTCGTGGGACCAATAAATGTAGATAGATGTGAGAACCAGAAAGTTAACAAGATAACCAAGCTGCGTACTACTTCCAAAGGACATACTAGTGCCGCAGATAGGCAAAGGGAATCAAATAGGTGCTTATTAACAAAAACATCGGTACAACGGGTAGGCTCTTAGCCCGGTGTCCAATGTATCCATAAAACTACCCAAGCCCGAGGGTCCAAGGGAGAATCCACGAGGCCATGGGCGAATAAGTTTGCTGGAGAAACTTGATGCATTTCAGAAAAAGAAAAAACAAATTAAAGCAATAAAAACTATAAGGTACCAAAGGATGCACAACAGTATATAAGATCCCAAGAAAATTTTAAAACCACAATGAAAGATATAACATGAAATAATATAACAAGTGCGACTATCACTGTGCTATAGGATAAGAGAAAGCATGAAGACAAACTGGAATGAAAAATGGTTGCTGCGCTACCAGAATTGGATTACAGATAATTAAATAAAAGGGACACTCTTATGCAATAGAGACAATAAACTATAGAAGGATGTAGTCTCTCTTGGGTAAATCATAATGCCATACATTAACAACAAACGTAGAGCAAAGAACCCAACATCCATACCATCTAGATGTAAATCAACGTGCATTCAACTAAATAAAATTGTGAAATTTAGACGTGTGTACCTTGAGCGAAGGCGAAGGTTCTGCTGCTGCTATCTTGTGCTCGCGCTCAGTCCTGCTCCTGCTTGCCAACTGCTGAGACCTCACTGGTACCTCCCAACCAATGCTAGGGTTACTCTTCTTCCCCCTAAGCCCCCTGAGCCGCAAAGGGGCCACACACACAATAACATAGAATGCTAGTTCCCACCTCGCCTCACAAGGTCGAGCTACCACTCGTTATTCGAGCTGGGTATCCCAACTCCCACAAGAAAAATTCAGTCAAGATAAAATTTTGGCAGTGTAACCTTACGCATACCATACGTGATCCATACTCGTCCTCCACTATCATTTTTATATAGTTTTTTTAGTGATTACTTTCCCAAACCCTTATTATATTCTTTTTGTTAAATTTAATTAGGATAACCCCCCCCGTACACATGTCACCTGATCCCTTAGTTGCACCAGAAAATCAATTTATTAATTAATTAAATTCTCCTATTTCCCTCACCCACCTAAATGTGTTCCTAAAAACACTCCTTGGTGTCCCTTTATTCCCTTACATTTCCTAAATGACTGACGCCTTTCTTAAAACCTAGTTGAGTTCACAATTAGAAGGTTCCAAAGACTAGATTCCCTACTAAGTTAGAAATTTCCCTTTTTCTTGAGTTTCCCCTTTTCTGCTTATTTCATATTTAGCAAGTTTAGATAAAACAACAATTTATTTTTTTAATAATTTAATCCTCCATTATAATTTTTACTTTAATAATTAATGTTTGAATTTTCTTTACTCGCTTCTTGTTACATGTCTATTTTTTTTTTTTTTTTGTTCACATGTTCTACTTAGACCTAGGTTTTAAATTCACTAGGCTTGGCGACCGTTTTTAAGGGAAAAATTAGTTATTAAACTTTATTCATACCATCATCTATTTTAAGGCCGACCAGGTCCTAAGGAGGCATAGTTTTCTAGGTACTAGGTTTATTAACTTACCAGAGTTAAAATCACGACGTGCCCTTCAAGACATACTACGTGCTACAAGGGTGCCACTCACTTGCATTCCTGTTTTATTTGCGTGACATGCCCTTCAAGACGAACTACATGATCCAAGGGTTCCACTCACCTCTTGAATGAATTTGGTAGACGTCAAACCCCTGGAGTTAATACATTGTCAGGTGACCTTGTGGGAGACTAAGGGCCTCTAAGGAATAAGGACCTTGCCTTATTGTACACCCCTTAGAATCATCGTTAGCGAATGTCACATTCTTCCCTCATGACATCATGGGTATTATCGAACTAGGTAACTGTTAACCTACAATTTGAGCAACAATAGGAGTGCTAGTATGTTGTGGTAGGGCTGCTGCCACACCTCTCCCTCAATGTCTCTAGTTGTCATGCGTGACCCCTTTATCCCAAATGTGAGTCTGGTTGGCAAGCTATCGTCAGCCTACATCCATCAACAAATTATGTCAACTATAACAATCAACATCATAATATCTAGTCATATGTCACTTCTATAATATCAAAAACATTCAAACCATAACAATCCACTCCCTGACTCGATCCGGAGTCCAAGGAGACCCATCGATGCCATCGAAATCCTCTAATGTCCAAAGTCTTGCACACTAAGGAGAAACCCGTCAATAGCACTTGTCGATATAAATATAACAAAAATAACATATCATCGGATCCACAACATCTCATAATCATAATAAAAAAAACCAATCGTATAATGAGCCGGATCACTTGCACACAAGTGTCCTCAAAGAATAAGTCCGATAAGTGTGTGCAAGAGTGGGATGTTACATACACCCCCTCTTGTTTTAAACTTCGTCCCAAAGTTTCACAGTGTGTAAGTGCTGGAAATAAAGTGTCTAACAATATCAATATGTCTAGTTATTAAACAAAAATGGAAATTGCTGACGCATGTCATATGCATCCTCCCAGGTCGCCGAGTGCAGACTATATTTTTCCCACTGGACATTGACCCGATCTACTGTTCGATGTCATATTTGTTGAATGTGATGGTCCATAATGCAGATTGGCTCTGCCATGAGCGCACCCTCATCCGATATCTGCAAGGAACTCATGTCAATAACATGTGTAGGATCAATAACATAATGTCTCAAAACAGATATATGAAAAACATCCTGCATACACCTCAAAGAATCAGGCAAGGCTAGTCGATAGGACATGGGCCCCTTCATTTCCAAAACCTCAAAAGGTACCATGAACCTAGGAGAGAGTTTATCACCTTTTCCAAACTTGATCAAACTCTTATGTGGTTTCACTCGCAAGAAGACTCGATCACCAAATTCATAACTACGGTCGACACGATGCGTATCAACATAACTCTTCTGTCGATACTACACTTCCTCTATCCATTGTCTTATGGTTTTCATTTGGTATTCCATTTCTTGGACCACTTCTAGTCCCACCAAGACCATATCCTCAAGTCGATCCCAACTCAAAGGTGTCTGACATGATTGCCTGTAAAGAAACTTGAAAGGCGCCATCTTAATGGTTCTTTGATAACTGTTGTTATATGCCAATTCTACTAGTAACAAGAATTCCTCCCAACACTTATGTTGGTCCATCATGTACATACATAACATATCCTCCAAGATTTAGTTCCTTCGTTCGGTCTTCCCGTTTGTCTCTCGGTGATAGGAAGTACTAAAGTTAATTTGGGCTCCCAAGGCCTCTTGGAAACTAGTTCAAAATCATCTCGTAAACACAGATCCTCGATCATATATAATCCTCTTAGGCACGCCATGTAGCCTCACAATCTCGCTGATGAAAACTCTAGCTATGTCAGGTGCTTGATACATCGTACACACATGAATAAAATGAGCATTCTACGTCAGAGTGTCAACTACTACAAAAATTGAGTTGTGCCTTCTTGCCGTCAGTGGAAATCCAACAATGAAATCCATCGAAATGACCTACCATTTCGATTCTGGAATAGCGTGTGGTTGTATTAATCTTGTTAGATGTCTAGACATCTTGCCATTCACCCACTGAAATTCTAGACATCTTGCCATGTAGTGGAATATGTCCACCTTCATTCATTTCCAAAAGAATAAGGGTTTAAAGTCTATGCTCATCTTCGTGACTCTTGGATGAGCCATGTACACTTCTCTATGAGCCTTTTTTAGGATCAAAATCCTCAACTTGTCGTTGGGAGGTACACAAATCTGATTATTAAATCTCAATAATCCATCATTGTCCACAGTAAATCTCTCAAATTTTGGTACCATCATGGTGTTTTGTCCAATAAAATACTGGACCTCTTTGTACCAGTCATCGTTGTGCTATAAAGTTAGAATATTTTTATGTAGATTCGTCTGAAGAAGCATAAAAAAAAATATGCGTGGTCTCTGACTCAATGCATCAACCACTCTGTTCACTATTCATTTTATGTAAGTAATCTCTAAACCATACTCGCTAAGAAATTCTGACCAATGCCTTTGTCACGTGTTCAATTCGCTTTGCGTAAATATGTGATGTAAACCGCAATGGTCCATTTTTAGTTCGAATTTTCGTTCGATTAGGTAGTGTCTCCAAACTCTCAAGGCATACACAATGGATAACAACTCCAAATCATGCGTCACATAGTTCTCCTCATGCCTTCTCAACTTTCTCGAGATGTAAGCGATCACATGACTGTATTGCATCAAGACTCCACCTAAGCCTTCCTTGGATGCATCATTGCATACCAAGAAGTCTTCGTCCATGTCAGGGACCTTTAGTATCAGTGCTATCGTCAACATCTCCTTAAGCCTCCGAAATGATTCCGTGCATTTCTCGGTCCAAACAAACTTCTTTTTCTTCTTCTGCAATTCCGTAATCGGATTTGCTATCTTCGAAAAACCCTCGAAGAACCGTCGATAGTATCCTGCTAAAACCATGAAGCTACGCACTTCCAAGACATTTGTCGGTGCAGGCCATTCCATAATAGCTTCAACCTTGGTTGGATCCACCATGATGCCTTCACCGGAGATGACATGCCGTAAATAATGAATCTTTGATTGATAAAATGATCATTTGGATAGTTTCCCAAAACAATTGTTCTCTTGTAGAATTTTTAATACCAGTCGCAAGTGTTCGTCATGTTCCTCCATCGTTCAAGAATATATCAAAATATTGTCAATGAATACTTGGATGAACTTGTCTAAGTATTCGCGGAACACCCTGTTCATCAAACTCATAAATACCCCTGGGGAGTTTGTCAGTCCAAATGGTAAAACAAATAAACTCATAATGTCCAAACCTCATCTTAAAGGCGGTCTTAGGGATGTCATCATCCTTGATCCGTAACTGGTGATACCCCGATCTCAAGTTGATCTTAGAAAAAACTGTTGCGTCTTTCATCTAATCAAACAAATCATCAATCCTTGGCAACATATATTGATTCTTGATCGTTGACTTGTACAATTGATGGTAGTCAATGCAGAGTCTCCACGAACCATACTTCTTTCGTATGAAAATAACATGGGCACCCCATGGTGACACACTTGGATGTATAAGTCCTAGGTCTAACAACTCCTTCAGTTGCATTTTCAGCTCCTATAGCTTCGGGGTAGACATATGATAAGGATTTCTTTCTATTGGTTCAGTTCTCAATTTTAGGTCAATTGTAAACTCCAATTCCCTCTTCGGAGGCAACCCTGGTAACTCCTTAGGTAAGACGTCCACAAACTCTCGTACTACCAGAAGATTTTCCAGTCCTTCTGCCATGCCTCTTCATTTAACGCAAGGATTGCATATAACTGACATCCCTTACGCATGCTCTTTCGTAGTTGTAGGGAAGAGATGAACCTTAGGGAAACTCCCTGGTTCATACCTACAATCACACGTCTCTGTCCCTCATCATCGACCAAGATCAATCGTTTCATATTATAGTTGAGTATCACCTCATGTGATTCCAACCAATCCATATCGATCATGATGTCATAAGACCCTAATATCGTGACGTACAGGTTGGCCTTTGTGACAAACTCTCCCAGGTTAAGGATACAACCCATAACCTTCCCTCCAACCTTTTGTTTGGATCCTGAAGCCATTTCTACAAATCTAAACTCGTCCTGTTTGACTTCCTCTACCTTAATTATTTTTAGCGCTGCACCAAAAATAAAAATATCTGTAGCACCTAGATCTATCAAAATATTAAGGGTCTGGTCAACGATAGTCCATGACATCTTGAGCATAGTGGACTGGTGCTCTTCCTGGTGGTTATTCACCGCTACATGAATCCGATGGGCCTTGCCCACATCTCCCATGGTAGTGCGTCTGTCTGATCTAGATGCTTTGGTCCTCTCAACTAGGCAGTCACACTGGTAATGTGGATCTCCACATGTCCAACACTCGTCTAGTACTCCTGGTACCTGAAGTAGAAGCTGAAGGTCAACTGGCCTGGAACCCTGGTTTGTTCTGCTGAACATGCCTAAATTTTTGTTGTTATGGTCGACGTTGTTGCTGGTGTTGTGGTCCTCTATAAGGAGTCCGCTGTTGAGGCGTCAGTATCCATGGTGTAGTGTAAGTGGATCCTCTCAGAGTGCCTTGATATCCTAGTGGATGCCTAATTAGTGTCTCGTACTATTGCACACCAGATGTCTCCTGCCCTGCTGGTCTCTCCGGAGTCCTGCTCTGACCTCCGCTGATGAGATACTCCTCTACTATGAGGGCCTTCTAGACAACATCGTGCAAGGTTTAAGGCATCAAAATCCTCATTTTTGCACGAATGTTGAAATTAAGGTCGGACACGAACTTGTTGACCTTAAGCTTCTTGGAATTCAGGTGCAGAGCATACTAAAGAAGCTCCATAAAACAGGTCTCGTACTTAGGCACCATACGATTTCCCTGTCACAAGGCATTGAAATCGTTGATATGATGCTCAATGAAATTATCAGAAAAATACCTATCCCGAAACTGTTCCTTGAACAGTTCCCATGACACGTCTTTGACGACCATGTTCAATTGCAGCAGGAGCGTCTTCCACCATAGAAGAGTGTTCCCCTTCAATTGAAAGACCTCCATGTGAACCTTCATGTTGGAGGTATAGTCATGAAGTGAAAATCAGATCGCCATATTCTCCAACCATGCTTTGGCGGCTGCACTGTGTGGGGCACCAAAGAACTCAAGAAATTTGACCTTCTCGAGTTCGCGGTGAATGCTACTAGTACTAACCTGGGCGCATGGTGGACCCTTGAGAGGTGCCAATGCCCTGGCCTCATCTCTATCCAAAGGTCTAACCAGTGCCTCATACAACCTCTGAAAGGACCATATCAACCCAACCACGTCACCCACAACTATCTATTCCTTCTTGAAAATATGTTCATCTTCCTAGGGGTTAGACCCCTCGGGCGTGGATGCTACTGGAGGTGTCACGCCTCCTCCCCTAGCACTCTATTGTCTTCCTCCACGACGTCTTCTAACCATGATTACCTTCATGAATACAAACCAATTTAATTAGCGACATTTTATAATCAAGTATCTAATCAATGGAATCCATAGTGATCCCAAGTCGCGGGTCAAATCGGCTCTGATACCATATGTAACGATCCCTGTCATTACAAAAACAAGAAATCATAACGAGTACCAATTTTTTTTATTTTTTTATGTAGGAAAGTAATAACGACAATAAAATCAATCATCACAACTCGAAGACAAACACAACACACACAATTTAGGCAACAAACAAACATAACGACCTAGCATACTAGCACATCATGCAGTTGGATACAACACAAGAAAATCAATTAGATGAAAAATATAAATGACTACCCACCCGTCCTAACCTGGAAGTTTATGACCTCTAAGAAACATAAGCAATGCTAAAGCCCAGGTTCCATCGATTTTGACCATTTAAGGTCTCAAGGCTGACCATTGTTCTAAAGAACAAGGAGGTGTCTACATCCCGCCCGACACAAGAAAGACCATGCCTACTAAGCTAAAAGGCATCATCAATCAACCAAACAAAACATCAACGACACAAGTAACTAGAATCCTCCTGACGAGCGAGAGACAAGCACATTAAATGTTACAAAACAATTACAACTATAATTACAAAAACAACATCATCCACATCGGCAGGTGCATGACCCTAAGCCGGATTATCGTATGCGCTTATTGATCAACTTGCGCAATGATCCAATCTTAAGGAATCATGTCGCCATGGCACGACGAGTGCTCAAGGAACCCAAGCACAATCAAAATCTAAACCTTTAAGAAAACACAAACCAACGCGACAAGGTACCAACTTAAACTGTCAACATTTTATGAAAATTATAAAGAAGCACTCAACAACAAGCCCAACATGATGCTAGGCGACTACAATCAACATTTAAATTGCACAATCCTCTATCTAGATTTCTTGATTCCTGACGAGGCAATTCTTATGTGGTTCTAGTTATTTGTGCAACGGTCTATATGGATCCCAATAACAATTTTTCTACCAAAGACTAAATCAAGCTCACAGTAACCGACACCAATCTGATATTACAATTGTACAAAAACTTTAAGTAACATTGTTCCTCTCCATTGAAAAGGGGTTTATCAATCTAAACCTTTTTAGTTCTATAGTTCCATAATAAAACAAAGAACCTATAACCCTGGGCATGAAAATTCACCATCCATTTATATTTATCATAAAAGACTAGTCAGTTTTAAAATCAATCAATAGACCTTTTTAATTTCTTTTTAACACTACCCCTTGCAACATTACAAAATGTAAGATCTTAAAATTGACAATTTCTTATTTAACACTAATATTATTTATGACACAAGCTTCCGTACTTTCCTTTACATACACCCTTTAAACAGTAAGGAAGGGATCATCCTATAATTAAATAATTTATTATTTAGAAAGCATCAACAAGGAATTTACTACTAGCATCAATAAATTCAAAAGTTCCTTAAATTAAATCCAGTCATAACAATTATAACACTAAATGAGCAACAATCAGACTGTAATTCACATGTCCCCAAGTAAGTACCCTATCCTAAACTAATTAAAAAGGCTAACAAGGAAATATTTTTTTGTTACCCTTCCACAATACACTTTACTTAAAGCTCTATTCTGAACTAGATCAATTCTCTTCTTAGCAATCA
This sequence comes from Picea mariana, assembly GCA_032191745.1. NCBI lineage: Eukaryota > Viridiplantae > Streptophyta > Pinopsida > Pinales > Pinaceae > Picea > Picea mariana. The sequence goes on from JASDQU010947729.1 coordinate 21,060, forward strand.
AGCGTTGTTGTCATTCCACTAGTCCCTAATGTAAAATCTATTCCGAATTTAGTTAATTGTTATAAGGTAAGGAAAGATTGCTTTAAAACTGTGATAATAATAAATAAAAAATTGCCACTTGCCGTTCACACGGCCCTTGACGTAAGATGCCATTTTAAAACAATAAAACTGGGAATAAGCAATTAAGCCCCCTAGAAAACAATCGCTGCCATAAAAGTACAACCCTTACGTTCTCTGTCCACAACATCAATGACATTAATTATCATTACTGCTAGAATCGCTACTACCCTGGAATAATAAATTGCAATCAAATTCTGCCAATTCCAGGTGGAAAGACAATGAAGACAATAACTGATTTGCCGAGGAAACAACAATGGGCGTCAAAAAACAACAAGTCTCCACTTGTTGAACAATTCCAGGTAGTGGTTACCCAAAAAAACAATACACAGACCAACGAATTGAACCCCCCTCACACAATCCATGGATAAGGTTCCGGCCACAAGGTTTAAAGAAAAATCCTGGATTGAAAATGATACACAGTCCCCACACATGAAGCAATAATTGTAGAATAAAATGATACACAGACCAACGAATTGAATCGCAATACAAAAAATATTATACAAACGTAGGAAAGGGTTGGATCCTGTGCTCGTTCTGGCGACGAGAAGCTTTAGACAATTTCCAAGAATAAAACGATACACAACCAAGCGTTTGATTCAAGCATGATCCTCCCCACTCTTTTAATATGTTCGTCTACTCACTCGGATATGAATTGAACTATACTATGACTGAGACTTATAGGTAGGGAGGTTAAGCACATAAATTAAGGCCTATGACTCGTATGACCCGTTAGATTGGTGGGGTTAACTTACTACGGCCTGATACAACTACGAAGTGGGCATCCATCATCGAGAAGAGGGAGTGTGGGGTTAACTTACCAGGTCGAACCTTTACAATATATATATATGATGTGCATAAGGTGGTGATGTGTATAGGGGTCGGGGACCAATAAATGAAGATAGATGTGAGAACAAAAAGTTAACAAGATAACCAAGCTGCGTACTACTTCCAAAGGACATACTAGTGCCGCAGATAGGCAAAGGGAATCAAATAGGTGCTTATTAACAGAAACATCAGTACAACGAGTAGGTGCTTAGCCCAATTTCCAGTGTATCCAGACAACCACCTAGGCGTCGGGATCCAAGGGAGAATCCACAAGGCCATGGGCTAAGAAGTTCGCTGGGGCAACTTGATGCATTTCAGAAAAAGAAAATCAAATTTAAAGCAATAAAAACTATAAGGCACCAAGGGCTGCACAACAGTAAATAAGATCCCAAGAAAATTTTAAAACCACAATGACAAATATACCATGCAATAATCTAATAGGTGCGACTATCACTGCGCTATAGGATACGAGAAAGCATGAAGACAAACTCGAATGAAAAAAGGTTTCTTCGCTACCAAAATTGGACTACAAATAATTAAATAAAAGGGATGCTCTTATGCAATAGAGACCATAAACTGCATATGGATGTAGTCTCTCTTGGGTGAATCATAATGGCATACATTAACAACAAACATAGAGCAAGGAACCCAACATTCATACCATCTAGATTTAAATCAAAATGAATTCAATGAAATAAAATTTCAAAATTTAGACATGTGTACCTTGAGCGAAGGTGAAGGTTCTGCTGCTACTATCCCGCGCTCGCGTTCAGTCCCCCTCTTACTTTCCAACCATTGATACCTCACCGGTACCTCCCAACCAACGCTAGGGGTACTCTTCTTCCCCTTGACCCCCCCGAGCCGCAAAAGGGCCACACACACAATAACAGAGAATGCTAGCTCCCAACTCACCTCGCAAGGTCGAGCTACCACTCGTTATCCGAGCTGGGTATCCCAACTCCGACAAGAAAAATTCAGTGAAGATAAAATTTCGACTGCGTAACCTTACACATAGCAGACGTGATTCATACTCCTCATTCGCCATCCTTTTTATAGAGTTTTCTTAGTGATTACTTTCCCAAACCCTTATTAGATTATTTTTGTTAAATTTAATTAGGATAAACCTCCCCCATACACATGTCACCCGATCCCTTAGTTGCACCAGAAAATCAATTTATTAATTAATTAAATTCACCTATTTCCCTCACCCACCTAAAAGCGTTCCTAAAAATGCTCCTCGGTGTCCCTTTATTT
>JASDQU010947729.1:23278-37074 GCA_032191745.1 Picea mariana
ATTTAATTAGGATAAACCTCCCCCATACACATGTCACCCGATCCCTTAGTTGCACCAGAAAATCAATTTATTAATTAATTAAATTCACCTATTTCCCTCACCCACCTAAAAGCGTTCCTAAAAATGCTCCTCGGTGTCCCTTTATTTCCTTAAATTTCTTAAATGACTATCACCTTTCTTAAAACCTAGTTGAGTTCACAATTAGAAGGTTTCAAAGACTAGATTCCCTACTAAGTTATAAATTTTCCTTTTTCTTGAGTTTCCCCTTTTCTGCTTAGTTCAAATTTAGCAAGTTTAGATAAAACAACAATTTATCCTTTTAATAATTTAATCATCCATTAGAATTTTTACTTTAATAATTAATGTTTGAATTTTCTTTACCCCCTTCTTGTTACATGTCTATTTATTTTTATTTTTTTTGTTCACATGTTTTACTTAGACCTAGGTTTTAAATTCACTAGGCTTGGCGACATTTTTTAAGGGAAAAAATAGTTATTAAACTTTACTCATACCATCATCTATTTTAAGGGCAATCAGGTCCTAAGGAGGCATAGTTTTCTAGGTAGTAGGTTTATTAACTTACCAGAGTTGAAATCACAACATGCCCTTCAAGACGCACTATGTGCTCCAAGGGTGCCACTCGCTTGCATTCCTATTTTATTTGCACGACGTGCCCTTCAAGATGCACTACGTGGCCCAAGGGTGCCACTCATCTCTTGACTAAATTTGGTAGATGTCAAACCCGTGGGGTCAATACTTCCTCAGGGGAACATTTGGGAGACTAAGGGCCTCTAAGGAATAAGGACCATGCCTTATTGTGCACCCTTTAGAATCATTGTGAGCGATTGTCACAGTTTGCCCTCATGACATCGTGGGTCTTCTCGAACTAGGTAATCGTTAACCTACAGTTCGAGCCACGATGAGACTGCTTGTAGGCTATGGTAGGGTTGCTGCCACACCTCTCCCTCAATGTCTCTGGTTGTCATGTGTGACCCCTTTACTCCAAATGTGAGTCTGGTTGGCAAGCTATCATCAACCTGCATCCATCAACGAATTATGTCATCTATAATAATCAACATCAAATATCTAGGCATATGTCACCTCTGTAATATCAAAAACATTCAAACCATAACAATCCACTCCCTGACTCGATTCAGAGTCCAAGGAGATCCATCGATGCCATCGACATCCTCTAACGTCCAAATTCCTTCACACTCAGGAAAAACCAGTTAATAGCACTTGTCGATATAAATATAACAAAAATAACATGTCATCAAATCCACAACATCTCATAATCATACTCAAAACAACCAATCTTATAATGAACCGGATCACTTGCACACAAGTGTCCTCAAAGAATAAATCCAATCAATGTGTGCAAGAGAAGGATGTTACAATAAAAATGATATTTATAATCGTTTGAAGAAAAAATAATGCTATTTTAAAATTATTCTAATGCAAAAGCTAAGAATAGATTTAAACTTTTCACCAAAAGAAATGAGATAACTGCTAAGGCAGAAATGAGATAAAGTTAATTAAGATGAGTATTTTTATGTCCTAGTTATTTAATGTTCCTCACACTTAAGTCTATCTTACCTTTTTTTAGTAAACCATTTCTATTTGAATTAGAATTCTTCTTCCTAAATCTTCTAAATTATTTAAGAGTTTTCTTAAATTAAATTTTCCTTATTAATTAATTAGTTAAAAAAAACATGGACAACTTTATAACTTGAGTTTTCCTTCTTATTGTTTTTCTTTTATTTTGAATTCAGTAAAATTATTACCAATGCAAAATGTTAATTAAACTATTAATCTAGTTTCTCTTTTCTAAATGATGACACATAATTTTCGTTTTTCTTAATTGTGATGCGTAAGAATAGTTCTCTTTGTACTATATATTTAAATCACCTTTCACTTTTAATTTCATTATAGTTTTGTAAGGATACTAAAATTCCATGTACATCATGCTCTTCACGAATTACTTGATGTACTCTAAGGGTGCCATGCATACATGCCCTTCAAGTAGCCAATCTTTAGTAATGAGAAATTGACACAACTGTGGAGACACCATTAACTTTTGTTGTTTCCCTTATTGAGAGATTAATGGATTTCGAGGAATAAGACTTTCACCTTGTTGCACACCCCTTAGTTGGTCCTTGTGATTGACCGAATCCGTAGCCTACCCTCATTGAAACATACAACTAATAAGTAAAAATGTCCTACACTTTTCAACTCCAACCACGGTAGGAGTGCTAGTAGGTGGAAGTAGGGACGCTGCTTCACTTCTCCTGATAATACCTGACATATATCTATAAATCCTTGTTACCCATCTATGGGTTGAATTGACAAGCACATTTCCTGTGATTGCATTCACTAAACCATTTCATTAAAATTTTCATCATTCAAATCAATTATACAAAACATATTCACTAGATAATTACTATTTCCTCACTCAATCTGGAGTCCCAAATTCTTGTTGATGATGTCCAGGTCAATATATCCTTATAGTTCTCTGTCACACTTAGGAAGCTATTAGTAATATACATAGTTAATATATATCAAATTTTTAGGTAAAATCATCATCAAAATTAATCATTACCATTCATTTATCTCACCATTACATAAAAATATTTATCTAAGCATCACATAAATTTAATTTAACCAATTCAACATTCTGAAATTTACTCAATCATAATTAAAATTATGTCTCATCATTATAATAAGAGTCAATAACTTAGTCATTTCCAAACAAATTCCCTCAAAGAATAAGTTTGGTTTATAATAGTAATCCTATAAAATGTGGCACTACAAATAACACTAGAGTTAACTTTGAAATAAAGTATGATTCAATAATAAAAGGGCCAATAGAAAATAGACGATTACCTCAAGTTAGAAATCTTTGAATTAGCTACTGAAGTGCACCATTGATGAAAGGTTTAAACCCTATGAAACCATAAATAAAGAAAAAAAAAATGAAAATCGTAAATCTGCAACCCTTAGGACAATCCTTGTAAAAACATCTTTGGATTAGGTGTAGTAAATATAGTTAGGAGAATTCATACATAGTTTGATACCATGTTGAGATCCATAAGAAGATCCAATGGAACCAATTTAAAAACCCTAATATAACAAGCCCTCAATCCATATAAATAAAATATGAACCAACATTAGAGAGAGATCCATAACCATATTAATGCTTGAAAAGAGATTCACAATAAGAAACATCAAATAGAACACAACACTTGATATACTACCTATAGGATAAGGAAAAAGTCACTTGTATAAGTGATCAAGATGATATCATAGACAAGGGGTGATTTGTATATTTATACACAACTCAACGTGTAACGTACTTTCCCAAGAAGGGTTATGGGCCCACTATGATGACTAGGTTGAATTTATTCCAAATCGAGAAACACAATCACACATAGTAATAATGATTACAAAGCGAGGATGGTATTGGCCTTAAGTGAAGCTTACACCATCATCTCTACAACCCTCTCATGATTTAAGTATCCATTTCCTTAATATGATTTTTGGAAGTGATATACCCAATAAGGAATGAATTATCACATGACCTTTCATGCATTCAATCTCTCCTTCAATATTCACATAAAAAATAAAATAAAAGATGAAGCGTTTTGGGTTTTTGTTTGCTTTATGTAGTGACATATTTTTGGTCCAATGATGTTAACACGATACTTATTATTTAAAATTAAAAAACAACCTTATACAAAATTGAGAAGGACCTTGCCCCCTCATGACCGAGGTTCCATGAGTTCCTCACTGCTACCAAAAACAACAAATCTTTTATTTTCACTCTCACCACCATCTCCTCAAGTGTATGTTCAATCACGACAATAATTATTCAGTAAAACCATTCGAGTTTAAAATGATTTTGATGTAGGAGTGTCCCTAAGGCTTTGGAAATCCTAAACACCCCAAAACAATTATTTTTAGTTCTATGTTTATTTACAATTTTTTCAAGTTTTCAGTGGCGAAAGGGACTTGGTATTTTGATTAGCGTGCACTCATATCTTGGAATAAAATATTGAGTCTTGGATATGTTTTAAATGATTTCATATTTTACCTTCATACCAAATTTCAAAATCATGTATGGAGTTCAGGCCGCATGCCCAAGTCCATAATCAACACATGCAATAATTTCCAAATTTTATTTTTGCATTGACATAGGACTAGCATTTTGATAAAATGCTCTCATAATTTGGAATTAAGGTATGAAATTTGGATATGTTGTATAGGAAACATTCCTATATCTAATTACCAAATTTTATAAAAGGTTGTTAATTTTAAGTGCCAAGATACACCTAGTTTAGAGATAATGAGCAATATTTTATATAAATAGAGGCTAAGTGTTTTGACTTGCATGCAACTGATTCTTAGAATTAGAATTCGTATTTTTGCATGATGTATAAGACATGATCCTATATCTACTCTATGAATTTAATAAAAAAAGTTGATTTTAATGAGTCCAAATAATTCAACTATAGGGTGCAATAGAAAAGAAAAAAAGTTCTTCCACATATTTATTTTTCTATTTTGATTTAAATAATTAAATTTTGACACTTAGATTGTATTTGGAATCCAAAAAGTCAAATGTTATCAATTTGTTAATTATAGAATTTTTTTGGAGTTACCCAAGGAAATGAAAATTCTTTGGAACCAAAGATTTATGGCCTCAAGCATAAATATGATATTTGTAATTAATCATAGGGCCTTTGGATCTCCAATGATTTGGTGTTTTTCATTGCTAGTAGTTTTGTGGTGGTCCAAATACTTATGCATATATGGTTTGCGAATGTAATAAAGCCTAAGAGAATTGAGCATTGAGTAAATAATGTTTGCAAAGATTGTGGGTGAAAGTATTTACTGATAATTTATGTGTGTGATAATGGCCCATGTGTGTGAAATTATTTTTTAAATTGATGCATTTAAAATTTTTGAGGTTTATTGTGAGTTATTTTACTATGTGACTCTAATTGTAGTACCTTATGTATTGGATCAAGTAGTATCATAGAGATTTGATCCTAGTGTTAAGATTATTTAGCGGAATATTATTCTAGTAGTATGGAATGTTGGGTAGAATTTTCTAAGAGAGGAGCAAAGAATCTCATGGATGCTTTGGAAGTGGGGAGGTAAAAGACATAGAACTATTTAAGTAGTCTAGAAAAGAATTTTAAATATGGTGTAGAGAGGAAGAGATCATGGAAGGCCCAAAATAAAATGATATTGTGATACAAATGACCTTGTAGTAGTGATGAGGAGAATGATGGTTATAATGAATGCCATAGAAGTAGCGCAAAGAATAAGTACCACACAAGCATATATAATGATGACGATGAAGTAGAGGTGGATATTGCAATAGAAGATATGGATGACCATGTGACCATGGAAAATAAAATGATTAGAGTGATTATAGGTATTCAAGGAAAACCTAGACTTAAAACTCCTATGTATTATGGAAGTTTAAATCCCAAGGAAATTAAAGATTGGATAAGAGAAATGGAAAAATATTTTTAATTTGAACAAATTAAAGATTCTATGAGGGTTAGGTTTGATTGTACAAAGCTGAAAATTCATGCTTCTTTGTGGTGGGATAAGTTGCAATTGGAAAGGGAGTATGAAGGAAAATAGATGATTAAAACCTAGAATATAATGGTGTCAAAGTTGAAAATAAAATTTATGCATGTAAATTATGCTTTGAATCCATTGAGGATATTGCAGAGTGTGAAGTAAGTGTAGATGAATGAAAAATAATACATTGAAGAATTATATATAATTTTTATAAGGTCTATACAAAATGAGGATAATTTGGAATCAAGTATGTGAATGGTTTGAATTATACAATTCCATATGAATTTGATGTGTTAAATTTTCATTCAGTTATGAAGGATTATTAAACAAACTTGAGACTCGAGGATAAATTATAGAGAAATAAATATACCATGAGAAGAGGTTAAGGATTTGGGAGAGAGAAACATAAATAAAATAAATAAGAATGTGAATAAAGATCCAACATTATGGATCAACCTATTGGAATAATATTTTATGTTGATAGAGGAAGAGGGTTAACAAGAGGAAGAATTAGAGGAGGCATATTTGAAGGAATTTTCTTAGATGTGGAGGGCAAGTCCATATGGAATTTAAAGGTCCATATTTGTTGAGGGAAGGAACAAGACGAGAGAGAATAAATGATATTATTGAAGTAGAACCAACAATATAAGCAAGTGAAGTGATTTATGTAGGGTTATAGCAAGGGGGGAATTTGATGATGAGGAAAATATTGTTGCAGCATGAGAAAGAGGTTGACAAAGAACTAGAATAGAGGAAGACCATCCTCAGAACAAGATAAGATATAGGATGTAAGTGTTGTAATTTGGTTATTAATGGTGGTAGTTAAGAAAATTTGGCATCTAGTGAAGTTGTTCAGAAATTGAATTTGATGAGTATGACTTATCTAGAAGCTATAGAGTATCATGGATACAAAATGGGCATAGGGTCAATATGAGATAGTAGTGCTTGATTAATTTAAAAATTGGTGGTTATAGTGATATAATTCTATGTGATTTTTTTCCCATGGATGCTTGTCACATTTTGTTAGGAAGATCATGGAAATTTGATAGAAGAGTTATGCATGATGTGAGAAGAAATACCTATTAGTTTGAGAAAGATGGGAATAAACTTAACTTACATCCTTCAAATGAAGAAGTGGAGAAGGTTGGGAAAGTAGCTCTAAGTCTAGTCTTGGCATATATGAAGGAAGAAAAGTAGTAAGAACATGTGGAGCAATGGACTGGAGAAAAATAAGAGTAGAGAATTGGTGCTATGGTAGCAAAACTTTTGAAGGAGGAGTAGATGGGACTTTTTCATTCCCACATTTTTAAAAATTTGGTATGTTTGGAGGAAATGTAATGGATAATACCAAGGAAGTGTCCATGAAGAAGAGAACAAAAAAGAAGAAGAAGATAACAATAATATATATGATAGTGAGGATAGGAGTGTATGGGAAAAATCAATGCAACGAGCATTGGGAATAGTTCCTAGAGGGTGGATGGGGGGGTATTATGCACCATTGAGTGGGAGCAGTGTAAGGAAACAAACACCATTGAGTTGAGGGAGAAGGGGGTAGTGAAATTCTATGGACTATCGTTTCAAAGAATGTAATAAAGGATAAATACTGGAGTAGATATAGAGGAGTGTGGAGACATGAAATTAAAGGAATTGTTGTGGATGTTGGTAATAGATATTGACATATGAGAATGACTAGTTTGTAAAAACAATTCACCAAAATTTTGTGTAATATACCCAATCATAAATTCTCCACTCACCTGCTTAATATAAGTATCAACAAGAGACATTTGCATAGCATTACCTTTTTAATTCATAATTTGATTTACAATAGTGATCTCCTCCATATATGTCTAAAAGATGAGTCGTTTCCTCCTACAAAGAACTAAATAGTTTGCCAACTTGTCCCTATGATTCCTTTGTGAGAACAAAATAGCCCCACCAGAACCATTAGTTTTGGTGGGGAATCAAACTACTACATTTTTTGAAGACACTACTATTTACCTACCTAAGTATTTATCCACTTATGAGCTTACTTCTTGCATATGGTCATCAAAACTAGAGAATAGGAGCTCTTTACTAATATTTAGGTTTATCCTTCCAGACGACTCCTACACTACTATGTGAAATCCAAACACTGGACAAGGGAACCACTGACAACTTCAAAACTTCATCTCCTCCTTGGTCGATTCATTTAATCTTATCCTTTACCCCCTCATCGTCGATTTTCTCTCCACCCTTCAACATGCTCGAAACCAAAATCTCGATGACGATGCATTTATAATGTCTTCATCGGGGAAATTACTATGCGAGATTTATCTCCGAATAAACTATCTCAACGAAGAAAAAAACCTCATGGTTAAGTGGTAAAATGTCAATATATGATTGGTCTTAATCCCATCGTGAGGATCAACCAGGTCCCACCTTTCCACGAGCTTTTGAAAATAGTATAAAAAACCATATGTGGGGTACGTGGTGATATCCTATTGATATATTTTATTCGAACAATCTTGTCGTCATCGAAGGATGATATATAGAGATTGCACGAACACTTTTGCAATTGATGACAATGACGACAAGGTCGGGAATTTGTCTCTTTGAATGACCTCTCCTAATTAATTTTCCCAACATAGGATATTTTTTCCCTCCTAAAACCATCATTTCTAATGTATGTCAACGAAATATGCAATTGATCACCTTGAGAAAAAATTTAATAAAAAATGGCACACCTCTAACCTGGTCTTAGCTGTATTACAAATGGCATTGATTACTCTATAGTCTGAGAGGGAATTAATAATAGAACAATATTGGAAGCACACATAAGCATAAACCCAATCATGAAAAATACAAAGAGATGATCAATCACCTTTAAGGAGAAGAACTGAGGAAGTTATGTTGTGGGTTTTCTTCTCATGCGAGCATGTACATATTAAATAAGTTAGAAATTTGTTCTTGTCTACAGTTAAATCGAAGAAGTGATTTTATTTTGAATTAATATTTGTGCATGAGACAAATTATCCACAAAGTAGACCCGTATAACAAAGGGCCAAGCCATTGTTGGTCTTGTTAATGTTCCAGGCACACAATCCTTCAACATTATAGATGCAAACAACCATTATGGCAGATAACATTATGCGACATATCATGAGATATATGAAATGTTCTGTGATGATAATTATCCGACGGAGGATGAGGACATTGAAGAATACAATAATATCAAACTTAGAGGGATACATATTGTTTTATCTTGCCCGAGCCTCTTCCCTTACAATGACACAACAATATGGTGCTTCATGCACATATAGAAAGAGACCATGATGATAGCCAATTATTTTGATGCACCTATTGCATCTCTCAAAACAGAGGACCTTACGATCTGACATGAAACTCCTGAACCTACTATTTCCTTGGATGAATCCTTCTTAGAAAAATTCAAGATAGATCACCAAGACTTCGAGACATTGATGGAAGCTTGGTTTGTGGATGAAAAATGGCTAGTAAATTGAGTAGAACAAAATTTTCCCACTCTCTACCTAAAATATCCCTACAATATTTTGAATGCAGTGATATGCATACTCTATGGAGAAGAAACCCACACACATTTTAGAATGGAATGGTTTCCGATGTCCTATATGATGGTCAAAACCAGGAAAACATTCAATTGGGCCAACATTTTATCAATCTCTATATCAACTCAAGTTTGGGATGCTACATTTATGAAAAACCATGGGTTTTATATGACAACTTATCTTATAGATGCAGTTTGTGTAACACACACATTTCCTGCTTTTAATTGGGGCTGGGATTCGAGTAAATCCCCAATTCATGAATATTGATCTCATTTATGGGAAGTGAACTACAAGAACCATATTTGTGATATCTATGATTATTTTACAACCCCCTTACACAAAATAATTTTTGGGGTTATTTTGGGGTTCACCCTCACTGAATATCTCCTGGTGCCATTAAATCTTTAAAAGGGATAGGGGATTGGTACATGACCAAATACTATACATATGTTAGAATTTATGGAGCTACAAGACCACCTCATCTGCTTCCAAAGTATGTAAGTGATAAATTGTTGGCCCATGAAGTGGCATATCAAAAAGAATACAAAGGGGTTACAACATATCTGTCAGAGAATAATAAGAGGTATTGGAATATTTTCCCTATTCACATGGGACAATAATCTCTCCTAAGCAAAAAATAGGCAGAAAAGGAAGAAACAAACTTTCAAGAAATATGTCTATGCACTGAATAAAAGAAGGGAAACGACCCTCAAAATGTAGTGTACGATCACTTGAAAGATATAAAATTGACATTGCACACACCTCATCAGGCTAGATATGTTGAGGATATTTACCAAGGATCTTCACATTTCGAAGAATTTTTGAAAAGGATCCCTACTGACTTGGTTAGGGAACAATTCAACAAATCCGAATATGCAAACATAGTTTTGAGAATAAAACAATTTAAAACATTACTTCAGAAAGATAAGGTGAAACATGAAGCCTTGGAACTGGCTAGGAAATAAAAAGATGCAAAATTTTCTAAGAAGGAAGATGAAGCTTAAGAGAGGTGCCAACAATAGAAGAAGGCCAAAGCTCAACCAACATTTTCAAAGAAGAGAGAAAACCAAGATCTGTCCGAGAGATATAGGGAAGGAAACAAAAAAATTGCTAAACCACCTGGGGAAGAAAATGAAAGAATCAATGAAAATGTAACAACAAACCCTGAAATCAGTATGGTTACAATTAACTTGGAAGAATGCACTCCCTTAGCATCCATACCAAGAATTTTCTCACTTACATCATCTAGATTAGGTGTTGAATCTGCAATTGTAGTGTTTGGAGAATATTACTATAGTCATAAGACTAAAGCTATTGAGAAAATAAATGCCAAAAGGAAAAGAGGAGGGGTAAGCATAGATTCAACTGAGAGGAACATCAAATGGAAAGAAATCCCAAACCCAAAATATAATGCTATCTAAGGAGTGTCGATCTTGAACGATTTTGTTGGCGTTAACTCTATGTTCATTTATGAAATGGCCGACGCACTAGATGTGGCTAAATTGAGAATAAAAAAGCTAAAAAATTATGTAGACACAGTGAAAAGATCTGTGTCCAATGAATTTAGGGAAAAATCCATAGAAAAAAATCATACTTATAGAGAAGAAATGCGGAGACAGATCCATCTTCGAGAACAAGAATTGACTACAAATTTTGAGAAAAGGATCGAGATGAATCAGAAGATGCATCAAGACGAGATACAAAATCTCATAATCACACATGCTAAAGAGGTAAATAGACTCAAATGAGAACAATTAGATATCAACAAATACATTGAAAGAATCAAAGATGAATTGAGGAAACTACAATAGGATAATCAACTCCTAAATAATACTATGGAAGAAAGTAAGACAAAAATGGTAGCCATAGAAATAATTAGAGAAGAGACCATCAAAACGAATGAATAACTTTGGGACTCATAGAATAAATTATGATATGCACCCAATAAAATACTGAAGGCCAAATATGATCACAAGAAATTAAATATGCAAGTGAAATATATGTAGGAAAAATATCAAAGAGCCCAAGAAGCCTATAGCAGGGTCACAGAATGGTAGGATACTCATCCAAACTCCCCTGAGACCCTACCCACATATTCATACAAGAAGAGAATAAAATATCTGTGACTGTTGAATGCAAGGATGGAAATAATCGTGGATATCAAGAATACCTAGGAGCAGGTCAGTACATCAAGCAAATAATTGTGGAAGTATTCCAATAGCTTACTCGCCTAGTTTGAGATTGACCCCTTGAGAGATTTAAAAAGGGACTCATCTACTCAGAAAATGGTTGAAGATGTGGAAATCAATAGGAATATCATCATGAAGTCCATTGGATTAATCAATGAAATTAACGCATAAGTTATAGAGGCAAGGTTAATACATCCCGCCAGGTCAATTTCGCTAACTAAATATTATGTACAATGTGTTGAGAAAAAAATGAAGATAGAAATTGTGATTCCCATTTACACCAACGAAGCAATCCTCAAGAGGACATATCTATGCCGAGTGGATGATATACTCAAGGACTTCAATACATGAAAAAACTTCATAGACATAAAATTACAACCACCAAGGATCACTTGTTTATCTCATTGGAACCGAATTTTGTAGAAAAATCACAATCTTGTAATGATTGTAATATATTAATTAGGTAAGAGAACAAAGCGTCGCTTCAGTCCTTTGACTGTTTGGCAGTCATAAAAATATGAAAATATCCTCTTTGTATTCTATAAAAGGGATGAATGTAAATGAGAGAGGGGTTTTGGGCTTTTGAATTCGTATAGTATTACTACTTTCACATAATAAAGAGCAAGAGACATGTTTTTTGGAGACTGGTGATTCTGGTGTATGTGATTGAGATTTTTCTGAATGACTTTACTGTTCATCTTTGTTTTATGAATTTATTTGTATGAACTACTTCTGTAATTTTCTCTCAAGCATGGATTATCACTTGTTTCCTTTATTAAACACAATCATAATGTTATTAAAATAGGGTGCATTCTTTGTTAACTTGTGTGATTGCATTACAATTTTATTCATCACTCAAATGTAAGAAATATTTCTTACTTGGATGATATTTTTCCCTGACTATGTTTAATCTTAATTAACTAGCTCTTGATCATGCTAGGTTTAGCTTAGTGTAGAACTGCATCTTAGCTCAGTTTCAATTGGTATCATTTTAGTTTAATTTTATATTTTAATTCATCTGGCAACTTTTGGTTCTCAGATTCATATTTAGATAGCTAGTTAGTTATATTAGTAACTAGACCAATAATCTAGTTGAAAATTCTACTCCAAACGAGAGTGCGTCTAATTGGGACCTACCATCAAGCATTTTCCCTTACCTTCTTGAACAAGTCATTTCAACCCATCAATATAAATGGCACTAGAAGGAGGGCAATAGAAATGAATGAATACAAATAAAATAATAAACCATTCTCATTCTATTCTGCAAGTAAACACTTCCTTTTCAAGTCATTCCCATCAATTTCATTCTGAGCACACTTCCCTTCCCACGTTGTATATTGTGAACACAATAACTTAGGATAGTACTCAACGTGCTTCAACTCATTTTGAGTCCACATTTTAATCCAAAAAACCTCGCATATTAACCCTCCCACATGTTGATACCATTTTTAGGAAGTCTCACGAGCGAGTGAACCGTACCCTAATTAGATAATGGAGTAGACAAACATGACAACTTCCCATTGACTATTCCGTACCTGAAGTTCTGAAGAATCCTCGAAGAGAAGATCCACTCTTGATTCTAAAATTTGATGTTTCTTCTCTATAATTCCATAGGTATGACCAGAATTTGATGTGCCAAGTGAGAGTTATGGTAGTTTTACCAAAACTTGCTGATTTTTGGCCCGTTCTAGAGAGTGAACTTGTACAAAATTCCATGTGACCAATGTTTCAGAATTGTTTCTAAAATATTTACATGAAATAATATGGTTGGTTTCCTTTCCAAAGGAACAAATGGCACTCAATATGGACTTACCAAGATTTAGGTATGCCACTTATACCAAGAACACCTATTCGAGACTAGTTTTAGGACTAGTCAAATAACCCTAATTTACACAACCTATATCTCAGAAAGTAAAATAATCCAAAATATAAAATTTTTGCCACCAATATGTAGCTATGTGTCCTCAAGATTATGAATATTTCACAGTTTGAAACCTTTCCAAAAAAATGTTATAGTGAAAATTCTGGGATGACTCGTTTTAAACTAATTTTAAGACTAGCCACAAATCCTAAATTACATTGGATATATCTTAGAAATTATAATGAACCAATACCTTAAATGTTTTCCAAATGCACTTCATTGTTCTCTTCATTGTGATAAAAATGTCATGGTCTGAAACTTCTCTGAAAAATAGTTATAGCAAAAATTCCAAGATGACTTGTTTGAGGATAATTTCAGGACTAACAAAAAACCCTAACTTCCATAGGTTATATATTAGAAAGTGAAATTATCTATAGCATGAAAATTTAATCACAGGTAACACATTGTTCCTCCTCATGATATTGAAAATTACATAGTCTTAAACTTTGCAGAAAAAAAATTATAGTGAAAATTCCAAGATGACTCGTTGTGTGATATCCTCGAATTATTCAAAAAATAAATATTTCC
>JASDQU010947731.1:14324-29047 GCA_032191745.1 Picea mariana
CCTCTCTTCTCTTGGCCAACAAAAATGCCTTTGAGAGTGAAAGCACAAAATTAAATAGAGAGAGTTGGGGCAATGTGAAGACCAACATGCATGACCTTTCATTTACCTTTCCTCACTCTTTTCTCTCCTATTTGTTTTTTCTTTTTCATTTAATTCTGTTTTTTTTTTTCTCTTGTCTTATTCACTTTTATATTTCCATTCTCTTTACATGTTTATCTAACCTTCATAAATCGCCTAATTTCACTTGCAAGTACTGAGTCTTACAACCATTTTTTTGTCTAGATCCATTTTGGATCAATGTCCAATCTTCACCCTTTGTTATCCTACATTTAAGGAAGATGCTAAAAATTTTCAACCAAGGGGGTTTGATGTAGGAGCATCCTTAAGCATATAAAACTATCATGCACATCCCATTCACTTTAAATAGTTTATATGTTTCCTCCATAATATTTTTTTAGATTTATGCTACTATAGAAGGTGCTATAACAATTAAAGAGATAACCTCTCAGGTTCTCTCTATGGAAGTTGCAAAGCGGTGGGTGTTAGAACTAGTTGCTACAAAAACAAGATGAGATGCTAGAACAATTGTTGCATTGATGAGTTATGGCATTGGAACTTTATACTATGGATGGATGCAACCATTATTGGTTGTGCAACCCAAGTTAGTGTTGTGTAACCAGAATGGGATAAATTAGAGAATTATGGTCATGATAAAGCACACAGGGTGGTTTATCCTAGTTGGAAGGTCAATAGAAGAAATGGGTGCATTTGTTACCCTCAACAACACCGAGAATCATTTCAGAGGATGAAGCGATGAAGGGCACATTGAAGAAAGGATCCTATTTTTTGGTCCAACAAATCACTGGTAGTTGAAACAATTGGAGTTGCTCAACTTCCAAACCATGTGTATAAAATTATATGCTTGTGATTAAGCAAGACACCTTTAGCCTCTAAGTAAAGCTCTCTTAAATGGCTGCGATGGTAAATATAGGTGGTGTTCATTACTATTGCAATAGTGTAGGCCTTAAGTCTTCGAGTGGTAGTTGGTGAGAAGATTTGAGCTCTTGTAGAAGATGAGGTTTGTGGAGGAGTGAGGGGATAAGAAACTTCAGAGCGTAGCTCTATTGAATGTAATGGAGGATCAAGAGTTTGGCTATTCTGGTTAATACAATTTATATAGTTATGTTGTAGTTTAATTCTGCATAATTAATTGTTTGGTTATGGTGATGTATTCTATGTGATGGATTAATATTATAGTGACCTATGAAATTGGAGTGGTTTTGTTGTGTTGTGTTTTACTATGAATTGCAAGGAGGTGTAATCCCTCTGCATCACCTCGTAACTTGAACTAAGTTGGATCTCAAAGCCAATGAAGCCTTACATAGTCAATAGTCAATATTGGCAGTGCTTTGCTTATAACACTGCTTCAGTTTAAAGGCAATTTTGATTTCCTTAATCACTTGCTTATTGACCACCTGTAGCTTCTATACATCACAAGGAATATGGGTTTCCTGTAACTTTGCATAAGAACTTTTCAAATTAGATACATTGGAAAATGTCGTATTCGAGAGGCCTTTGATGGCCCTTATTTAGTGAATGATACCTTCATGAGAAATTGTACCATTTGCTTGGATTTTCAGAACCTCTTTACAGACTCTGTCATTTTTCTTTACTAACTAAAGTGTTGCATCTTTGGATGGTTGTGGGTCCAATCCATTGCAACCCAAATTGAGGCAATGCTATAACCTTATTTGTTTTTTTTAGATCTAGGGGAATCAATGGATTGGAATAATCAAGGCAAGGCTTAGGTTCAAATAAAATTCATTGTCATTGTAAACGCTTAATCTAGTGCCTAGTAGGAAACTTAGAGGGTTCCCACTTACTAGGTATCTACCCTTCTAATTGTATCACAATGGGTCATATCTCATTAGGGATATGAACCCTAGTGGAGAATGGAAAACCCACCTCCCAACCATTCGAACTATTACTCTTCAATGATATAACCTTACAGGCTTAATGATGTTGCTTCTACATGATTCAGATTCAGGCATAACCCTTTTGTCTTCTGGAGAAAGTTGGTAAAATGAGCATCGATTGTAGAGCACTCTTGAGTAGATTTTGCACACAAAATCTCACTAGAGAGTTCATGATTGCCTTCTTCTTGTTTCCTTTACAGCCGCTCAAGAGATGATTTGTAGCAGAATGGAGATCATAGGATTTAGATAACGCAGAGCACATTTCGTTACTCAGATTGACCGGGGGTCATGTAAAAGCAATGGGATACAACGAAGTATGGGATTCCTTTTTCATTTATTGGCGACAATAACGCCATCTGGACTGTTGAAGATGTTATTATGAATTGGACTTCTTGTTGGCAGTGTCGTGCTACTCTCGAAGTATCTCATTCAACAATTTAATCAGAGCAGATCAAACAGTTGCACATTATAAACCCACTTCAGTCACCGTTTTAAAGAGAAAGTTTGTTTACAGATCTAAGAAATCGAGGACCATGTTCAAAATGCAATAAATTCAAGGATTCTCAAAGTTGCAAATTTTCTCTGAAATCCAGTGTTCAAAGCAATCAAGTGCTTGGAGGATATTCTCGACTTGATGACTCCGTTCTAGAAAAAAAAATTTGAAAACGAAAGCCGCCTCGACCCGCATAGAATGACTCAGGTCGTCCTCCAATTTGGCGAGGAAAAGTTTGAAGGCAGCATTTTTCCTCCGGTACTTCCAATTTGCACCAATTTTGAGGAACCTCATTGAAATTCATGGAATTCCATTCCATTAAAATAAGATCTGGAAAAGCTTTTGAGAGGTCAACTGGAAAAATTGTCCTCTTACCCTTTCTCCGCGGTACCTTGGTTCAATCCCTCGCCATCTTCTTCGTAGCTTCCAAACAATGGGTTGTTGCTCACCGTTTACATTCTTCAACCCCGGGTGGAAAGAGGAGGTATTTGCGGAATATACACAATAAAATAAGATCGCAGTCTTCCGCTGCTAAGCAAAATTGAACAATAGTAAGCTTGTCACGTGTAGTTTGTTCGACAAAATCAATTGGTCGTTGGAACTTGGAATGGTAAGTTCGCCACATGATTTAATCATTAAGTAAGTAGACTGGGACTAAATTTCAAACTGACCTGACCATCTGCCTAGGGAGTAAATTTCACACTAACCAACTGCCTAATACTTGGAGCTGATAAGTTTGCAGTTTATAAAAACATTTGATTTTCTATGTAAAATATCTTTCATACTAAAACAAATATATTGAGTTTATCATATATGTGCTAGACATATACTCGTTGGAATGTGTCCATAAACTGATTGTACATAGGTTAAATTCTCCCTTATAGTTTACCTTAGGTGTTTATTATAATTATTTATGTTATTTTGTTGATATTTGATTTCCTTGCATTGTCCTTCGTTGTTGGGAGGATTTTGTAGGTCTTAGGTTCTGTAACTTGGGGGAAGGTTGAAGTGGGCAATCATTATTGGGAGAGGGGGTGGCACCTAATTGCCATTAGCGAGAGGGGGGGAGGAGGTGGGTGGGCATGTTCATTAGCTAATGCATTAAACTGGTGGTAGGTGGGTTTAACATGGAGGTTTCTTGTTTCAACGTTCACTATAGTGCAATGCCATGCAAAGGAAATTAACTTGGTGGTAGGGAAGGTTTAACTTGGAGGTTTCTTGTTTGTCATTTATCATTTTTCTATTGAAAAGTTAGGAGAACACTCTCCTTAAGTTTCACTCTATTTGATGGGGTGTCTTGTTCTGGAGGTCAATGGGGGCAACAAGGTGCTGGTGTGGCCCTGCTTTGCTCCATTGTGACTTTGATTATCACTTTTGCTAGCATTGTGGCCTTGCATAGTCTTGTACATTTTATTGTGGGCATGTTTACTAACACACTTGGTTCACAACCCGAGGGCTTTTTAGATATCTCAAATGATTGTGGAGCACTGCACATAGGGTGGTCGTGGATGAAGAGTGAGCATCGATGCTTGTATGAGAGGTTGGAAGCACAGAATGAGGTGTAACAATGAAAATTAGTGTGGTAAGTTTTTTTTATTTTACCTTACCTCGGTGCGACAGATAGTTATACGCACCAGGGCGTCATGTGTAGGTGCATCAATGTGCTTTGTTTAGAGTGGAACACTACTATGTATTTTACTTTGTTTATAGCGGCTAGTAGTGCATCTTACTAGCTCAACACTGGTGTGTTATTTTTATGGGTGCATTAGTGCACATTTTCCTTATAGGAGAATTGGTAAAAAAACCTCCGCAAAAACCTCCGATTGGATACCTTTGCTAACAATCTCCACTATAAATAGAGAAGGGAGAAATTTTTCAGGGAGGTTATGTAAAAACCTCTTCTACAAGGTTTTCTCCTTGTAGTGAGGAAATAACAAAAACAAGCATGAGGGTGATGAATATTAGAGATGAGAGAATAAGATAGATAATATCCTATCTCATTCCTCCAACATATCCTTGCAATTCTTCCCTTCTTCAAATGTTTTCCCATGGCTTCCATTTATAGGGAAATTCTGAACCTCATGAAGAAGTAGTTTAATGTAAAATCTTATCATTCAAAATGGGTTCCCAATTCTTGAAAGGGACTTTGGATCGTCACAATACTTTTCATTAATGGGATGAGAGTTTGAATTTCTCCTATCCATCAACCTAGAGCCACTTGAGTTAGTCTTGCATCCTTAAATGCGTTGAAGGGGTCCTACTTACTTGTGTAGATAGAGTTGCATGGATTTCAAAGGATATCCCATGCAAATATCACAAGTGTTAGTGAAGGAAGCCCGTGCAAGTGTATAAAAACACACTTTCAAAGGTTTCTTTTCCTTCACTTTGAGGTGATGTAAAGTAGCAATGAAGTAGCATTATTATGCTATATTCTTGCCAATTTATGATGTTTTTGAATAATCCCTTGAATGTCTCTTACGAGAAAAATTGAGGTGATAAAAATTTCCCCATGACATATGAGGTTAGGTGCTTTTGTAAAATGAAATACACCATTCTTTTCTATCCCACATTCTTGTGGTTTTAAATATTGCTTGAGAGAGAGAGAGAGAGAACTACCCATGGAAAAGTGATGAAGCCCACTTGAAAAAAAACTAAGAATACCTGTGATGGTGATCTCTTATACAAACAAGGAAATAATTCCCATGCTTGTGAAATTATCAAAATACATTACAACATAAGAAAAATTTTTTTGTGATCATGTTTGAACATTGTGATCCACTTGTATGGTGATAATAGTAACAATGACTGGATCATAGTGTTGTAGTGGAAAAATCATTTATGTGGAAACATGTGTCACCCACGGGGGCACTAGTAATAACAAAGGACTACTCAGTGGGAGGGGCCTTGGAACCTTTAGGGAGCTATCTGAAGAGAGATCCCACTTGAGGACATTGATATCCATACAAGCCTAGGGATCTTTAACTAGAATTGGAATACTACAAGCATCACAATGTATGAACCACCCCGATGTGATAATGATTTGATGTCAAACATGAAGGGGCCTACTATGTCAAAGAACAATAATGAATCTCTCTATTTTGTTCAAGGTTCACCATAAGTGATGAAAATGGGAACCAAGGTAAAAAACACTCATAGAATAACATAGTGTTGGTGTCGATGGCAGTAAGGTATTCATGTGAAGTGATGTTTGTCTGCCCATAATTATGGGGTGGTGATGCAAATTTCTATAAAAAGAGAAAGAATATCATTTGTTTAAACATGTTAAGGCATACCTTGTTGAATCACACATGTAGAGGAAGAATATTTCCATTAGCACAAAAATAAGGGTAGACAAAGAGATTTAATGAGACATACAAGAAGTAGGCATCCTTCATATCTAATGGAGTAGTGGTCATCGGGAGACAAGTGGCATATTTTTTCTTCCATCTGATTTATGGATCATCTTTTTGGGACCAAATCCCTCCCAATGGGGAGGTGTGATCCAAAAAAAAACTCTAATAAAACATTGAATGGTTAATGTAGTCTTAGACAAAGGCAAAGCACTTGATAAAACTAGAAGTTCTGGTTACAAAAGTGAAAGTTGTGTTTACAGAATTTCACAATGAGGTAGGATGATGACATTGATAGTGTGAATGGATCCATGCTAGTTCAACTAGCTACTAATTACCTCCAAAGTGTCGTGTTGCTGATGTAAGCATATAAAAATTCAAAAAGAAAGAAAGAAAGACAAATTGAAGGGTCTATGATTGGGACGCTACCAAAAAAAGAGAAAAGGGAGATGAATAATTTTGTATATGGGGAGTTGAAGAGTCAAAGTTGTCTAGCCTTCCAAAAACTCCTAGAAAATCCATTTCTAACTATAAACCCAAACAGAGAAATTGAGAACCGTTTCTTTGTTAAAGAAGGGAAGAAATGTTGCATAAAATTATTGTGATTATAATTTGTATATGTTCCAAAAAGCCAATCTCATTTTAATTTCTACAATTTTTTAGTAATAAAGACTAAGCATAGCCATTTGAAGCTAGAGTTTTTCATAGATGATGAATACATACTCATAATCTTGATCTCATATTGGCATTGATTGTAGAGATATAAAATTTTAATTTTGCAAAGAAGAATCTATATTGAAAAGATAGAGGGGCCATACACCTAGCATTTACAAATTACTTATATAATGAAAATTCATTAGCTTTTAGGTACTTGAAACCAAAATCAAATATGGGTAAATTAATAAGACATAAGATGGATGGCCATACATCTACCATTTACAAATTATTTATATAATGAAAATCCATTAGCTTTTAGGTACTTGTAACCAAAATCAAATATGGGTAAATTAATAAGACATAACTTGATTAATTAAATGGAAGGGTTCTTCTAAAAATCATATGTATCTTTTTCCATTAAAAAATTGTTTATCTCATGTATCTTTAATTCCAATGAGCTCTTAAGTTTTAATAGCTTTTATAGAAAATTTTGATAGTATCTATAATGAAAAAATATAAGGTGAATGCTTCTTTATTGTTATTTCTTATAAGAAATAATAAGTAGGACTTACCTTGCTTTTTTACGTGTATTGTGAATAGACTTGTATATAACAATGGGTATTGTGAATAGACTTATATATAACAATGGTAAGACAAAATATTCTCGGCTAGAGTGCAGGATGAGGGGGTTGGGGTTTTTAGGTTTTTGGAGGGAAGGATCTTCAGCTTTTCATGAGTTGGGTCACAATGTTGAATTTTTTAGCTTGTTTATCTAATCAGAAGAGTTGGAGATATAGGTTGGCATGGAATCCTTGTTGGATATTGATTGGGAGGAGGAGGATTCCCTTTGGGCTAGTGAGGGTATTTTTCTCCCTCACGAGGTGTTTTATGAGCTGTATAAAACCAAAGTGGGTTAGTTATGACAGGACATATGATTTCAAATCCTTCCTTGCCCTACTCACAATCTGACAAACAACAAAATCTAATAGAAGGCGAGAGTTCATATGGAAAATATAACTTGTCTCGTAGAGTTGATAATCACTCTGGGAAAAAAATAGGGTTTAATCCATCCTTAAATCATTCTGCATTTTTTGAAGGCTCGGGTGCTTTGGAGGTTTCTCCTGCAAGTCAAGATGGTGTGAGCGTAGATTTTAAGACCCCTAAATATTTATCGTCTAGGTTGGATCCACTACACTAGCCTTGAGCAGAAAGAAATAGTCGAAATGGGGGACATGGTAGGAACCGCTCAGAGGTGGAAGCGAGGAAGAAAAATCGAACTTTAAAATGCTCCAAAGTTAGAAATAACAGACCCATGTATGTGACAGGAAATGATATCTCCCTAGATAGAGTTGCAGGCCTTGTGGAGAAATCCTTAGTGGGTAAATTTTTCTACATCAAAATGTCGAAACCCCGATTGAAGAAATGAATTCATGGCCTTTGGAAACCAAAGGTGGGATAGTTTCCTCGTTTTAGTCTTCTCTCAAACTTCTGGATCTATTTCCACTTCATGTCGGAAGGAGACCTTTTCAAAATTCTTGAGGCTCCTTGGATTATTGATAAAGGAGTTCTAATGCTCAAGAGGTGGATGCCGAGCTTTAACCCATATACATAATCCTTCTCAAAATGAAATTTTTGGATGCTTGTTCTAGATTTCCCTATTGAGTATTGGTCGAGGAATTTTTTTGAAGGTATATCGAATGCTATAGGAAAATTTGTTTATTTTGATGAAAAATCCCTGAGGTGGAACAATAAAATGTTAGTTTGGATACTTGTGGAGATTGATTTGGACCTAGGGTTTTTGACATAAATTGAAATCCATAGAGAAGAAAGGTCTTTCATCTAGGTTATATATTTTTGGCATGAGTCATTATGTTTCCATGCTTGTCAACAAACGGTCCATATGAAATATTCTTGCCCAGGCTAGTCTAATGTGATGGAGGTTAAGGATA
Source organism: Picea mariana (assembly GCA_032191745.1). Taxonomy (NCBI): domain Eukaryota; kingdom Viridiplantae; phylum Streptophyta; class Pinopsida; order Pinales; family Pinaceae; genus Picea; species Picea mariana. The sequence goes on from JASDQU010947731.1 coordinate 22,750, forward strand.
GTATCAAGCTCTTGCGATGGAGGGAACTCAACAGTCCCCAAGCTGAAGTTGTTCCTCCTGGTGGTTTCGACAAAGATACTTTCATCGATAAGATGCATACATTCTTCCCATCATTTTTAATTCACTTTCAAAGAAATATATTGATTCTCTCATTGAGAATGAGGATTGGCCCGTTGAGATTTTTGGAGGGTTTTGGGAGTAGTCATGATTTTTTTTGAAAATAAGACTTCAGGATATTTACCGATGAAAGAGAACAGGGGAATCCTCTAACAAGGAACATAGATTCCCCCATTGATAAACAATTTGATGTTTATTCAGAGGGGGAGGAGACCTTTAAAGAGACCGTTGAGGAGTTGAATATGATTAATCTAGAATTATGCCAGGGCTCTCAAGGTAATATATTGGAATGATACTTGAAAGAAATAAATGATCATATCCCCCCTTTGAACAATTCTAGGAGTGAAAAGGGTTTTACAGTCTTGGAGACAAAAGGGTAGGATGTAATTTGTGTTGATCAATCTCCTTCCTTCAAAGATGTTTTAATGAAATCACCCTTGAAAATTCATAATAATTTTGAGCCTTCACAATAAGTTAGGGAAAATGTCACCATCATGAAGAAATATTCGAAGAATCTCCCAAAGAAATCTCCATACATTATTACAGGGGGGAATGGCCCCTTTTCCATCTTTTGACATTTCTATACCTGATGGTTCGATCCCTTCATTGGATCCTCCTTCCTCCTCTAGGGTGCTTAGAGCTCAGATGCTTGACATTGGGTCTCTTAAATGATAATCCTATCCTTTAACATGTGATTGGTATGGGGTGCCCCAAAATTGTTATCCCTAAAAAAGTTAATAGCCACTATTATCCTTGACATAATTTTCTTTCAAGAAACTATGGTGGAGAGTGAGAAAGCTAAGGAGTTTTCCTTAAAATGTTTTCCTAATTGGAACTCTGTTGTTGTAAATTCTATTGGTCAATCCAAGGATTTTATATCAGGTTAGAACCCATTAAAATCATATTTACAAGCCTTTGATACTTGTGATGGAATTTTTTTGGAAGGCCGATTACAAGATATTACAAAACCGGTGAAACTGCTAAACTGCTATGGGCCTTATAAGGATAGGATTGCATTTTGGAAAAATTTGGAAGGTTGTGTTTTTTTAAGAAAAAAATATTTAATCACTGGAGGTGATATTAATATCACACTTTCTTCAAGGGATATTTGGGGAGAACATGAAATAATTGATCCTCTTGCTGATATTTTCTCCTCTTTGTTTTCTGTAGTTGGCCTTGTGGATGTTCTTCCATGAAATATCTAGTCTTTCAGAAATGGATGAATTTCTAAAAGACTAGATAGATTCCTTATGAATGAGAATTGTCTAGAAAGTATGAAGAGATGTAAATCATGGGTTATCAACTCCTTCATTTCAAATCATAACCCAATATGTCTGCAATTTGATGAATCTAGGGAAAATATTTTGCATCCCTTTAAATTCAATCATTCATAGTTGCATGAACCTAACTTCAAATTGCTAGTTTGTTCTTCTTGGAATATTATGGATTCCTGACAAGATTTATCTCTTATGCAACTTCTTGTTAAAACGATGAAATTTATGAAGGAAGAAGTAGTTAAATGGAAAGAAGTGAAAAGAGAAATCTGAAAGAGGAGCTCTAGTCATTGGAACATAATCTGGAAAGGATCATAAGCTCCTACCCATCACAAGTATTCTCATCGGATGTAAGGGATCTTGTCTATTCGTATGAGAAAAGGAAATCTGATATTTTAAAATTGATGAGGAAAAATGGAGGCTTAAAAGTAGAGCTATCTAGGTAAATAGTGGTTATAAAAACACAAAAAAAATTCACAAGCATGCAGAGTATCATAGAAAATTAAATTCCATCTGGGACATAATGGATTTAGAAGGAAATAAACAGTCGACTCAGTCTGATATAAGATCAACAACCTATTATTTTTTTAAGTTCTATTATAAACCTATTGAAAAAAAAAATACTCTTCTACAACTCCAGGTGTTAAAAGAAGTTCCCCGGTTCTTTTCTGATGAAGAAAGTGATGATATTGGAAGTCAATTAACCTTGCAGGAGGTATAAAAAATTGTGGGAATGATGCTTGATGAGTGGACTCAGAATTTGTTCTCTCATTTCTTTGATATAATGGGTGTTGATTTGTTTTTTGTAGTTGAGGAATCTAGACTTACAGGAAAAGTTTATGGTTCCATGAATTCTAATTTTGTATCTCTTATATCGAAAGTATCAAATCCTATTTATTTCAATGACTTCAGACCTATTTCATTATGCAATTTTGTCTATAAAGTCATTTCAAAGATTATTTCTTTCAGATTCAAGGATAAGTTGGCCTCTTGCATTTTAGAAGAACAATTTGGATTTTTAAAAGACATGTTAATTTTTTATGTTGTAGGTATAGCTCAAGAATGCATGCATTCAAAAAAATAAAAGAAGATGAAATCTATGTTTCTGAAGCTTAACCTAAATAAAGCACATGGAAAAGTTAGTTGGAACTTCCTAAGAATGTTGTTGATCCAAATTGGTTTGAAGTGGGAAGTGGTTCAATGGATAATGGGTTGTGTGTCTAGTGAAAATTATGTGGTTCTGGTGAATGGATCAGCAATTGAATTCTTTAAAAGATACAAAGGTATTAGAAAAGGATTCCCTCTCTCCCCTTTGTTATTCCTCTTGGCTATGGAAGATTTTAGCAGATTGGTGAAAAAGGCAAAAGAAAAAGGTAAATGCATTGGTTTTAAAGTAGCAAGAGAGATTGAAATTACTCATCTTTTCTTTATTGATGATGTGTTGATCTTAGGGATTGGCTTTGTAGAAGAATGGTGCGAAATTAAATAGTTTCTCTCAAATTTTTGTGAAGCTTCAGGGATGGAAACAAATTTTCACAAATCTTGTTTTCTATATAATAATATTACAAGTGAGCTTATATAAAGATTTGATGATATTTTTTGGAATCCCTACAACCCACCTTGACAGTGGCATGAAATATCTATGCTTACATTTGAAGCCAAATGATTACAGGATCCCTGATTGGATTTGGATAATTCATAAGTTTGAAAAAATAATAACAAACTAGACCTATCGCTGACATTCCTTGGGTGGAAGAATGATTTTGATTAAATATGTTCTTCAAAATTTTCCAGTTTATTGGTTAATCTTAACAAAGATCCCTGCTAAAATCAAATAAAAAATCAGTCAAATATGCTCAAATTTCCTTTGTATAGGTGCTTGGAAGCCAATAGGTTTTCATTTAGTAAAATGGGACTTGGTAGCCATACCTAAAGCTCTTTTTGGTTGGGGTTTCAAGAACATCATTTGGTTTGCACAAGCTTTAGTTGCCAAGTCTCTTTGGAGAGGGTTTTTTAGTCCGAGATTATTGAGCAAAGTGATAATTAAAAAATATCTCAAAGAAAATGATGTGGTATTTTTGGCTACATTATGAATTGGGTAAGTTCTATGCTTCTTCCAAGTTTTGGAGGAAGTTTTTGGATTCCTTGCATCTGGTAAGAAATTGGCTAGCATGGTCTATGGGCAACGGAACAAGAGTTATGTTGGGTCAAGATACTTTTGTAGGTTGTGGTTCCTATTTCAAGTTATCAAATGTTGTGCATCATCACCTATTTTCCTTAAAGGTGTATTATTTATCACATATCAATTCGTCTTCTTCGCTAAATGTATTGTGGTCTCAGGACTGGCTTTCCTTAGAGGATTTGAGCTTGCAAGGAGACATGGCTAAGGAGTGGAATGATGTTTTAAATATGTTAAGAGGAACTGGGGTATCACATACTTCTGAAAAGGACTCTTTTGTATGGAATTGAAACAAATACAAAGGATTAGTTACAGGGAAATCATCTTATGAGGCTTTAGTGTCTCAAAATTTGGTGTCTGAGCAGTTGTGGTGGTACAATTCAATATGGAAAATTAAAGCGCTAGTAAAAATCATTATGTTTGTATGGATCTGTCTACATGACTGTATTTTGACAGGAGATAATTATAGGCACAGAGGAGGGTATGGACCTTCAATTTGCAACTTATGTTTACAAGCTTAAGAATCAAAACAACACTTGTTTGTAGATTGTGAGATTTCTCAGGTCATATGGAAAGAGGTTTGCGACTTTTACAAGGTTAGTGGTATCAGTTTATTAGAGAAATTAAATGATTTCTTAATGTTCTGGTCACTCTCTTGTTCAAAGTTTAGGAATCTCCCTTTATTTGTAATGTGAGGAATTTGGAAGTTCAGGAACAAAAATAATTAAGCATCGGGGATTTCTTCTTAGGAAGCACCGATGTGTTATTAATAAGAAGACATCGATGTTGTATAAAATAATATGCAATAGTGTGTTACCTGGAAAAAAACCCCGGTGCATTAAAAATTGAAAGCACCAGTTCTTTTTAGTAACAAACAAGCCCCGATGCTTATCAATAAGAAAATAGCGTTGGTGCGTATGAATAACACAAAAGCATTGGTGCTTAATATAAGCTTAACGCACCGAAGGACAATTTTTTAATATAATATTGTGGTATTAGATAAATATTGAAACTAGTGCTAATTGATTACATAAAGCATCGATGCACATTTCATATGAAACACACTGTTGATTTTTAATATTAAACATGTCAATAAGATTAATAATTAAAATACACCGAGAAACATCGACCTGTGATAGTGAAATTATTGTTATTTTTTAATTCCATTATTTATCAAAAAAATTACATATATCTTATATTTTGATTAGTGAATTTGGATATGATGTTTGGATTAATTTTTATAGCATCAAAATTTTCATCTCTTCATTATAATATTTAGTCATCCATATATTTAATCATTGATGTAACATTTCACAGTGACATTGGACAACACAATAGAATAAATTAAAACATATTTTATTATATGAATAAGAGGGTATTTGTCATACAAAATGAGACAATTATCAATAATCCATTTTCTTTCAATTGGGACACTATGTCCATTACATTAAACAAAAATGTCTGATTTTCACATAAAATTATTTCAAAAAATACAATTGCAACTTGCATTGATATCCAAATATATTGGTCATCATTCTTCACTGGAACTGTTGTTAGTGCTCGAGATACTTCCATGCCTTGGGTTATTTTTATGAATGTTTGGCTGATTTCCTCAATTGTTTTGTTCTTCTTCAAGTTCCATCTACAAACATAAAAATAAATTGCAATGAGTCTATCTACATTGGCGAGAATAATGAAAATTGAAATAAATAATATACATGAATGTAAATTGAAAAGCATTGTACCTGGAAAGCAAGAATTGACTCATGAATCATACACATATGTTCAAAATCAAATCTCATGCCTTGTTTCAACAATTCTTCTGTTGGCTTAGTTCCATACTTTGTTTCCTGCAAGTTTTATACCCCATAATAAATCATAAATTTAACATAAAGTATTATTTTTGTTTCATTAATTATAAAATGATAGAAGTAGAAAAACATAGATTATACTTACAAATTCCCCAATTAATTTTTCATATGCCAACATATACTCACAACCCTTAATTAACTCAATGTCAATAAATTTTTCTGATGGCTCTTATTTGTATGTTAGCACCTATTTGAAGACATTCAAGGATGACTGTTGTAAAACAACTTAAAATATACAAAAAAAAAACATTAAGTTGTTCTAAGGAAATAACAATTACTCACTAACTTTTCTATCAACCCTTTTCTTCCTTGTTGTCCAATTTTATTTGAAAAAATAGTTCCACTTTCTTTTCTTTTCTATAAGAGAATATTTGAAAATTAATATTTAATCTTAAATGAATTATTTGTACCTAATAGAAAAATTCAATGATTACATATATTTGAAGCGCGTTGTTGTTGAGATGTAACATCCCGCTCTGGCGCACTGAGAAAACTTATTCTTTGAGGACACTTGCTCGCAAGTGATCCAAACTATTATGATATTAAAACATTTGTCCTTAACCATGATGTGTGATGGTAGATGACATAATGTTTTATGGCTTTGAAATAGACAGGTGCTATTGACTCAGTTTTACCGAGTGTGCAGGGTTTTGGACCTTGAGGATGTAGAGGCATTGACGAAACCCCTTGGACTCCGGATCGAGTGACAGAGTGTGCTTTTGGGGTTGATTGTATACTGTGATTCTAGTACATTTGATTATATGATATGATGTGGACATGTTCTGACATGATTGTTGATGATGCAGGCTAATGATAGCTTGTCGACCAGACTCACATATGGAGTAAAGGGGCCACAC
>JASDQU010947732.1:37156-50730 GCA_032191745.1 Picea mariana
TACAAGAGAGACACAGATTTACGTGGTTCACCCAGTGTGGGCTATGTCCACCAGAGAAATTGCTAGGTCCTTCCTTTATTATTATCCAACAAATGAAGGGATACAACCTACAGCAAAACCCGCTGTAACTTCTTCTTCTTTCTCTCACAGTCTCCTCCTCAGAATACAATATTCGCCATCAACCATAGCCGCAATACATTTCTCTCATAAAAGAGGGTTGCCTTCTAGGGCAAAAAAACCCTAACATAATCTCTACCGTTAAATCTGCGACCTTATAATGAACGGTCCAGATTTACAATGAAATTACAATATACATTTACAAGGCAATTTTTCCTTCGGGGGCTTTGCCCCCGAACCCCCGCTAGGGGTCCGCTTGCCCCCAGACCCCCCAGCCGGGGGGATAGCCCCTCAGACCCTGCAGAGGGGGTACCCCCCCTCTGCACTCCCCCGCGTGGAAGAGTGTACATACTTCTGGGGTGTAAATACTTCATGGGGTATAAACATGGCTGAAAGTAAAAGACCTCTGAATCAGGAAGATAATCAGGCTCCACAACCAACACTTACCATGACTCAGGAAATGAAAGTAAGATGAATAACATTGTTTCCCAGGTGAATAAACTCTTCACCTCCCCTTCGTTGCTAACAAGGGTTCTAGTCAAGGATTACATGCCAATTTCCTACGCACTTAACACAAAGGGTAATTCCTACCAACAATCTTTCCTGAAAGCATGCTCTTATATCTTGCAAACTTTCCATTTAAAAGCACAAGGGAAATCACAAATTCACAGGCTCCAAAATCCAGGTTTCTCACACCTTAAATTAACGGGTAATCTCCCTTTTGGGATTGTGCTCAATCGATAGCCAAATTCAAGACTTAAACATCCATTCACCATATTCAAAGATTCACCAACTGAGGGTGAATGCCTTTCCACCCAACCTTAGGCTTTGCTGCACTTGTGCTTTCTACAACATGCCACCCCCGTGCCAGGGCATGATACCACCAAGAGAATCCACAGGTTGCTCATCGGTTCTGGGTCTTAACGTGAAGACCTCTCCCCTTCACTAACAGACAATAACAAAATCCCTTATGTCCATTGAGTCCAGGGCCACCACGAGCTTCCCAGATGCCTTTCTAGCTGGACTTCCTCTGACCAAGGGAGTCCCTTCATTGCTATACAGTCCCTCAGTGCCCTCCCCTTACTAGTGCCAGTTTCTGTCCAACGAGCACCAAATCGCGACCCTCTCCGCTCAAGTCCCGGTCTGGGTAATTTCTGCTTCTGTTCGACCACAAGCTTACTAGGTGAGCTTCCTATTTTTCTTTGTTCTGCTCTCGTGCGCTTGTGCCCTACACTCGTGTGTCTCTCTCTATCTTTTCATGCCGTTTGCGTCTATGTGTCTCCAACATTCTTCCCCTCCTCGGGTTTCTTAACCTGCTTCTATCAAAAAATTATGAGAGTCAAAGCCCCTAATTGAAGGGGCACTTCTATGGTACTTCTCGCTGACTGCTTCAACTGGTGCAACCGTCCTCCTTATACATTTTTTAAGGCAAACTTAACTGCTTCAATAACCAAGTCAAATCTCATTAACCGTTTTCTTCTAAGCAAAATAAGGTAACAAAAAATACTTCAGATATATCTGATCGTCAAAGCTTTCTTAAGTGAAGGTTAATTCCTTAGGTAAACAAAGAAATTCCCAACTCCCCCTCACTAGTTTCCACTCATGGTATCATGGAGAGTATTTCAAGGACTCACCATTCAGTGGTCTTGTTGGCAATAGTCATTAAACATAAAACACAATTACATTGTGTGTCATTCATAGTCTTTAAATCTTAATTATAATTATAGAGTAGGAGAAAACGAGGTGTTACACACATTGAGGAACTTGAGAAGACTTCGTAGAATCATACGGGATCATTTTCCAAATTTTTAAAATTAGTCTAAGATATTAAAAATATAATCCCAACACCAAATTAAACTAGAACAATGAAGCATTTAGTTAAACTCACAGACAACACGGGTATTGTTGTGGTCTGAACCATGGTTACCCCGCTGTATACGTGGCCTGCCAACGGCTAGCTGTCGCAAAGTCGGAAGTGGTGAGAACACACCGCCGACGTGGAATGCAAATGACGTGTCAGACACGTCATCCATGGGTCCGCGGCCAGCACATAGAACAAGCTAGGGCGGGCAGAATGTGAGAAGCGCTTGATTGACGGATGACGTGGAACCGGGGAAACGTTAAAAAAAAATTAAAAAAAGAGAAAATTTGCCAGAGAATCTACCGACCAAGCAAAAAGAAGCAATCAATCCATCCCTCGTTGTTATTTCTATCGGTGGAAGTCCCCCATTCTCCTCCTCCGTTACTCGGCTACTCTGCGATTCTTCTTCTTCTTCTGCCCGGGGTCTCTGGTGAAATCGTCCGCGCAGGAGGAGGGCTGAGGGCAGGGCTCGGCTCGGTTCGGCAGGAGTTATCTCAGGTGAGTGTCCGGATGCCATAGACACCTTGCTAACCCTGAATGTGATAAACCCTCGCGCTAACAAATGGATTTTGTTTTTTCAGGGTGCTCCTTCTTTCTGCGCCTTCGGACTCGGGCTTACAGTAGCAGCACCTGGTAAGGACGGTTTTCTGAGAATGTTATTTTCTGTGGCTGGAAAATGAAGGGATTTGTGTATTTTTGACGTGCTTTTCTGTTTTGTGTTTGCGTGTGTCAGAAAAATGGCGTCACAGGAGAGCTCGAAAATGCAAGAGGAAGGGAGTGGACGGCAAGTTCCGGAGGGGCCCATCCACTGCTTGAACAACTGCGGCTTCTTCGGGAGCGCGGCCACCATGAACTTTTGCTCCAAGTGCTACAGAGAGATCAACGCCAAACAGCCTTCTTTTTCTTCTCACTTGAAACCCCAACAACCGGCGCTTGAGCAGCTGAATGCGAAGCACCCATCGATTCCGCTTTCCGCCCCGCCGTTGCCCTTAAGTGGCGACGTCTCGATGGTGGAAGCAGTAGCAGCAGTGGAGACGGCCATAGGCAGCGGCCCGTCCAGCTCGGCAGAACAGGAGGTGGAGAAACAAGAACAGGACGAGGAGGAGCAGCCGAGGAAGAGCAAGAAGAGGTGCTACGCGTGCAACAGGCGGGTGGGGCTCACCGGCTTCAAGTGCCGCTGTGGTGACCTTTTCTGCGCTCAGCACAGGTACTCTGATATGCACGACTGCTCTTTTGACTACAAGACCGCCGGCCGCCTCGCCATTCTCAAGGCCAATCCCGTCGTCAAAGCCCCTAAAATCGATAAGATTTGAGACTCTCTTAAATCCATTGCTTTCTTTCTTGTTGTACTATTACTATAGGGAGAATCCTTGGTGGCCGTAGCAGCTATAATGCGTATATATATACATATATCTATATTCAAGGGTGCTTTGTTCTTGAGCATAGTGTGTTGTCGTCGATGATCGAGTGCAGGAATATGGTATGAATAATTTGACTTGGGGTTTTTCAATGGATGTTCTGCTTCTCAACGGCTATGGATGTATTCTCCCTGTATTGTGGGTCATACTAGCGGCCTTAATACAAAACTCTTTTGGACTTTTAGTAGTCTATGGCCATAATGGCTATTGTGTTCCTGGACCTTACTTATGGTGATGAAATCCTCTGTTTTAAGTTTTATGGGTTTTCACTCACCCACATGGGATGATGTTTTATGYTGGASGTGCCCTGAGACAGAACTATCTATATTGGTTATAATGAGAGTGAAATATGGATTTATTTTGTTTCCCTTTAATATTTCTGAAATTAGGTTGTTATACTTTTAATTTGGGTACTTTTTTCTCTTAGTTTTCAGTAGTAGTGCCCTGTCTTTTCCATTTTGCAATTGGAATATTTTTAGTCTGCAGAAATTTATTGTTTGAAGATATCTTTCTGGGTATGATTTGAAACCATGAATTTGGAATAAAATTGGTCAAGAAATTACACTATGCCCTTGTTTGTCTTCTCTAAACTAGAGTTTTTTTATAGACGATTGTAAGTTTGGTACTGTCCAGAAACATTTAAACCTTCCATCTACTTGATGTTTTTTATGTGGCAAATAAAATTGTATTTGACACTTTGGCTGCTGTGATAAACATCAATGAATTTTTTTTGTCATGTAAAAAGTGTCAGGTATTATGAATTTTGTTTGTTTGTCATGTACTTACCTGGTTTGGAACCTTTTTCAAGGTTAACATTTAAATTCTTTTATGGAATGTACTTAGTTCCAACTTCGTTTCTGTAATTGTCTTTTCTTCCTGAGTATCTGGACAACAAATTTAAGTATTTTTGTCCGTGTAATGTTTAGGCTGGCCAGGAAAACAATGATGAATGTTCTTTTTCTTTGTCCATATGCATGCTTGGCATGTGGTATGGAATCCTTTATCCTCGTGAATATCTTAGTGACTTTCGCAAGGGTTCATAGTTGGTGCATAGAGGATAGCTAGTTACAAGTCCGTTGACAATTGTCCATAATGTATGAACATGTTCTAAAAATCTGTAGGGTTTACGTTTTTTAGGAGCCAATGTTATGGCCTCCTCATTCGCAGATTTGGTGATTTTTTTGAAAATTCCTCATATTTTTTGGGAATGAGGTATTTAGTGGGTGCCTTTTGAATTAGTCTAGTGGGTTTTTGTGAGATTATGCACATGATATAAGCTAGTAAAAAGCCTCTTTTAGATGACTTCAGAGGTAAATTATCTTTCCCTCTAGGGTGATATGAACTTTGAAAGTTTACTTGTTTTAGCCTTGCTCATCATATTTTTTAAGCAAGAATTTGGAATGAGGTACTTAGAGGTTGCCTTTTGAATTTTTCTGGGTTTTTGTGAGAATATGCACATGATACAATCTTGTAAAAATCTTCTGTTGGGGATGGCTTCAGAGGTAAATGATCTTGCTCTCTAGGGTGATATAAACTTTGAAAGTTTTACTTGTTTTAGAAGGATGCCTTTTGAATTTGTCTGGGTTTTTGTGAGTTTATGCACATGATACACTCTTGTAAAAATCTTATCTTGGATGGCTTCAGAGGTAAATGATCTCTTTGAAAGTTTTACTTGTTTTAGCCATCCTCTATATATTGGGTTTTTTTATAGTGTCCTTTTGAATTTGTCTGGGTTTTTGTGAGTTTATGCACTTGATACACTCTTGTAAAACTCTTCTCTTGGATGGCTTCAGAGGTAAATGATCTTGCTCTCTAGGGTGATATAAACTTTGAGAGTTTTACTTGTTTTAGCCTTCCTCTATATATTGGGTTTTTTTAGTGTTGTGAAGGTAGCATTCATGTTTTTTGGAGTACCTTGAATATGCCTTTTCTTGCTCAGACCATATGTCAAATTTATGTACCTTTGGTACTTGGTGATTTCAATTTTAGTTATATTATTTCAATGTGGATATCTGATTGTGTTACGTTTGGCCACTGATCAGCCATGTTGATTGGGTTTGGGGCAATTCAATGTTTACAATTTGCTTTTGAAATTTATCTCATCTGTATTGCCACCTGTATAGATGGCTTGAAAAGGTATGGTTATGTTTGGGTTGTAAATGGCTGTGTTAGGTTCTTATACGAGGTTTGTTTCTCCAAATGCAAGCCCTGATATCTTCTTTGCTGGGCTATGTGCATAAATTAGTTTGTTACGAGGATATCAAAATTTCAGGATTGATATAAGCGAGAAGCTATTTACAGGACAGTTTACAAAGTTCATCGGTCAATAAGGCTGTCTCATTTATTCATATGGGTAGATGGTTTTTGTAAAAGGACTCCTGCTCTTCGGGTTCAACTTTACCATAGCCATCCCATAATTGGCCTTGAAGATGGGAAATGGGAAGGGAACATCAGATGTCATGTCTGCACCGGGGCACTTGAAACGGGCACTTGAAAAGTTTTTATATCTGTTGGTCATGCGTTTCAGGGATTTTTGTCTGCACCGGGGCACTTGAAAAGTTTTTGAATCTGTTGGTCATTCGTTTCAGGGATTTTAATTTTTTCAGATAATACAAAATTAATGCTAGAGTGATAGACAGTTTTAGTTCCATGATCCAAATATATTGTCTGTTAGTGTGGACGAACGGTGTCTAGTAAACATGGATTTACTTTTGATCCCCGAAGTCCAAAAGGGAAAAAGGCATTTTGTACTTGGTTTTAATGTGATAGACAGTTTTTGTTCCATGATGCAAATATATTGTCTGTTAGTGTGGACGAACGGTGTCTAGTAAACATGGATTTACTTTTGATCCCCGAAGGTGTCTACTAAACATGGATTTACAGCTCAAAGTCCAAAAGGGAAAAAGGCATTTTGAACTTGGTTTTAATGGTGCCAGCCCATTTCCCCTTTAAATAATACATGGATTTACTTTGCGGTGCCAGTCCATTTACCCTTCAAATAATACATGGATTTACTTTTGATCCCTGAAGGTGCCTAGAAACATGGATTTACTTTTTATCCCTGAGCCTTGACAGCTCAAAATCCAAAAGGGAGAAAGTTATTTTGAACTTGATTTTAATGGTACCAGCCCATTTTCCCTTTAAATAATACTGATTATCCATTGTTTAGGGAGCTATTTCAGAGACTGTTTCTGGTTATAACCTTTTTATGTGATGGTGGTATGATATTAAACAAAATTTCACACTTTTATCTCGAAGGGCCTCTGAAATTCTTATTCTTTATCTTAATATTAGTTCACATGCATTTTCCAACTATGTTTAGTACTCTTCCTTTTCATGATGTTGCTTCTACTCTGAGATTTGCTGTTGATTATGTATTAAAAAAAGATTTTCTATCTTCAAGTTACAATTGTCAACATGAAATATGATAGAGCCTTTCAGTCTACAGTGACAAATGTTCATTGATGTGAAACAATCTGCTTCTTTTCCATGGATGATCGTATTTATGCAAAATGCCCAGATGAAGTATTAAAAAAAGATTTTCTATCTTCAAGTTACAATTGTCAACATGAAATATGATAGAGCCTTTCAGTCTACAGTGACAAATGTTCATTGATGTGAAACAATCTGCTTCTTTTCCATGGATGATCGTATTTATGCAAAATGCCCAGATGAAGTACATAAATGATGGCATAGTAATTTTATACACAAATCAATGTCCTAATATACCAAGGCAAATAAGTTTTTTTTTAACACGATCTCGAGCTTTTTTTGTTTGCCTTGTTCAGGCAAGCATTTGGTAGGTGTTTTAATGAAAGTAGTTACCGATGTTCATTTTTTCTAACATCCTCAATGACGATGTTTTCTAGCATCTCTTAAATTGAGTAAAGCTCTGTAATGTCTGTATTAGCATCTCTTCCACTAGAGTGTCTGTATTAGCATCTCTTCCACTAGAGTGTATACGATTACCCCTATCTTTAGCCACAAGGCATTAAATTATAAAATTAGCTTGAAAACCCAAGGAGTGTTGTAAATTTTTCAGAATTGTTGCGACCTTGTTCATGCGGCGGCTTTCCTAAAATGAGTGTTGTCTTGAAGTGGAAAAAGGCATTGACTATGCAGCTTTTGATGTGCCAACACTTTAACCTTACAACATAGTACGAGTTATTGTCCTTCATCATGTGCGTTGTCTAGAAACGAGTGTCTTTGTCTTTTTATGTGGAAAGAAGGCACTCTTGCACCTTTTCAAGTACATAAGACCCTTTATCATTACAGCACAGTACAGTGTCATGTTTTATCATTTAACCGTTATAGCCTCTGTGGAGGTGAGCAATATCCAGCCAGCTATGCAGCATTGAATGCTGAATGCTGTGGCAGATGGATTATAGGCCGTTGGATTTGAATCTGAATAGCGATGGCCTATAATCCACTTATCGTAATTCAGATTTGAGGGTCTATAATCCACCTGTTGCAGCAGCATTCAATGCTACGTAGCAAGCTGGATATTAGCTGCCCTGGTTAAGAGGCATCCATGCTAAAACTTACTTTTAGCATTAATAGTGTAAAAGGTTTACTTTTAGCATTAATAGTGTAAAAGATGGCTCTTTTTCAGCCTTTAGTMATCATCTAGAAGTACWACTTATAAGTACTTCTAAGTAACCATATAAGTACAGTATGGGGTGCCTTAATTTCAGTACTTCTAAGTAACCATATAAGTACAGTATGGGGTGCCTTAATTTCACYTCTATCACGTTAAAGTGAATCTATTATGGTGACGGAGTGAGCTAACTCGGGAGTAATCTTTCCTTCGGAGTTACTTTTCCAGCAGGTTTTCTGGYTTTGTGGTTTTAAATTTCTGGTCAATTTAGAAGTCTGATCGATTTTCTGAGCATCTGCCTGAAACAAGGTTCTGAAATGCATTCCACTTTGATTCATGTGAATCTCAGGCTACCCCTGAAAATCTGGCTGGATTCAGACCCATTTTTTTGCTTGAAAAGAGAGAAGATTGCTCCAAAGTTAGCTAACTCCTTATAGTGACTGCTATTGAGTTTTATTTAGTTAACCTTAAATATAAAGATGCTTATAATAGTCTTAATAGTTTTGGTTAAGGCTAAAGTTAAAACCACAAGAACATGCGTTCTTGAGTTTCTCATTTTTATTAGAATGTAGGATATTGTAGTTTGCTACCTTGTTTAGCTAAACGTTAAAACCATAAGAACGTGCTTTCTTGATTTTCTCATTTTTATTATTAGAATGCAGGATTTTGTAGTTTGGCATGAGCCTCTTATTTTTATTAGAATGTAGGATGATGTAGTTTGCCACCTTGTTCAGGTTAAGGCTAACGTTAAAACCATAAAAGTTTTTTTTCACTAGATTGTAGGATTTTGCAGTTTGATATAACTGCGAGCAAATTTTTTCACTAGATTGTAGGATTTTGCAGTTTGATATAACTGCGAGCAAATTTTTCTCTGCGAGTTCTTAATTTACTGAGCATGTCACCCATCAACGGGGAGCTTTTGGTCAGGATTGCATGAGATTAACTTTAGATGAATGATAGGCCCGAAAGATCTTTACTGATTACTAGGGGAATAGATCACCGGTCAATGGGGAGCTTTTTGTTAGAATTGCATGAGATAGCCTTGGATGATTATAGAAATATAGGGTGCATAAATTTGTCACGACTTCATTAGACGAGTAAAGAGTAAAACTTTCATGGTTTTTAGGTGAACACTTCATCCTTCGTCCAGATTAGTTCAGATTAATGATCCTTCATCCAGATTAGTTCAGATTAATGATGGGTGAATAAATTTGTCATAATTTTATTAATATTTTTAATTTAATGTTTTTTGGATAAACATTTTATCATAAAAACTACAAGGAATTGGAATTAATAGAAGCTAAAAAAAAATCCAAATAGAAAAACAGAGAGAAAACAGAAAAAAAAAACTAATTAGAAAACAGAAAAAAAAAGCTAATTAGAAAACAGAAAAAAGAGCTAAGTAAAATAAGAATTAACTTTTCTTTGAAAAAAAGAACGAAGTGAAATAAGAATAACTCTTCTTTAAAATGGCAGGGATATAAAACTTATCCAAATTACAAAAGCAAAATGTGTAAACTCAAATATTGAATATACAAGGAATAAGGTAAAAAATATAAAAACAAGAATAATTTTCTTTGAAATTGCAGGGATATAAAACTTATCCAAATTACAAAGCAAAAAAGAAAAATGTAAGAAAAACGTGTCAACTAAAATCTTGAATATACAAGGAATAAAAAGCAAAATGTGTCGACTAAAATCTTGAATATACAGGGAATAAAGTAAAATATATAATATACCAGGAATAAAGAAAAAGGTCAAAAATATAAAGACAATGTACATACAAGGAATAAAGTAAAATCTTGAATATATCAGGATTAAAGAAAAGATAAAAAATATAAAAACAATGTGTACATTTCTGGGATAAATAAAGGAAAAAGGTAAAAAATATAAAAACAATTTGTGTACATATTTTTTTGGATAAATAAAGGTAAATAAAGGAAAGAGGTAAAAAATATAAAAACAAAATGTGTTAATTTTTTGGATAAATAAAGGTAAATAAAGGAAAGAAGTAAAAAATATAAAAACTTCTAAAAAATAAAGGTAAAACTGTGTACATTTATTGGTTAGAAAGAGGTAAAAAATATAAAACTTAATAAATAAAAGTAAATAAAAGAAAGAGGTCAAAATATAAAAACAAAATGTGTACATTTCTTGGATAAATAAAGGTAAAATGTGTACATTTCTAGGATAATTAAAGGAAAATGAAAATAAGAAAAACAAAAAACAAAGTAAATAAAAGAAAGAGGTCAAAATATAAAAACAAAATATGTACATTTCTTGGATAATAAAGGGAAAATGTGTACATTTCTTGAATAAATAAAGGAAAGGGAAAAGAGAAAAACAAAAAACAATATGCATGTTAAAATGTTGAATAAATAAAGGAAAGGAATATAAAACTTATTCAAATGACAAAATCAAAATGTGTCAACTAAAATCTTGAATATATCATGAATAAAGAAAAAGGTCAAAAATATAAAAACAAAAATGTGTACATTTCTTAGATAAATAAAGGCAAAATGTGTAAATTTCTTGGATAAATAAAGGAAAAAGGAAAAGAGGAAAAACCAAAAACAAGTTGTATATGTTAAAATGTTGAATAAATAAAGGAGGTATATGTTAAAATGTTAAATAAATAAAGTAAAAGATTAAAATAATGAATAAGAGATAAAAAATATAAAAACAAATTGTGTACATTTAAAGGGATGGATAGGGAAAACATGAGAACACAAAGAACAAGATGTATATGTTAAAATGTTGAATAAATAAAGGAAAGGATTAAAATATTGAATTATGGGTTTTTTTAAAACTAAAATTAAGAGTCTATAGTTCTATATATAGACAGTAAAGTATAGACAAGCTAATGGGGTCCGCTAAAAAGGAAACTAGGTCCCACACCAAACAAAAATAAAAGTTCATAGACTATCAACCATAATTAGCAACTATGAAGGTGTTAGAATGAGAGTATGGTGAAGGTCTGTCAAAATGGAAACCATAACCCTCATCGTCATAGGCAATGCGTTCAAACCCCACTATTGGATAAAACATTTTTAAAAACTAGACTGACCAGATACATAATTAGCTCAAAACGAGACCAGTGTGAACATCTGAAGATATACGGACCATGACTGAACCAACTAGACCCAACCAAAAGAGAAATCAACAAAGCAAAAAGAGAGCAGAGTGGAACCCGAGGATTCAGGGTCCTGATTTTTTTGGAGTGTCAAGATGCTCCTCTGCCTTCTTGACCTCCCCAACAACCGCAGGAGGTGATTTTTCATCCTCGACTTGAATGGGGCACTCACACGACCTTGGTGGGCTTGGATTCTTGGTTGTGCTTGGGGAGTTGTCCTGGTTCTGAATCTCATTCCTGACTCGAAATTTGATGCCAAACTGAGAAGAGGTTGAATTTGCCTTCCAACAACTTGATTGCTTGGAGGGTGTTAGTCCCTAAGCCTATTACCACCTTTTTGTTCTTACATTTTAGCCTGTTCTATCAAAACCTATCCCGAACCCTTTTTGCTTTTATTGTTTGCACCTTTTAAACACTTTACCCCTCATTTTGTTGTGATTTGCTTTGCTTTAATTGTTTTTTATTTGCTTCTTATAGGATAGTGTTTTGAAATTCTACATGGAAGAGGTGTGTCACATCAAATATGTTATTATTAAGTGCATTTTTCCCAAAGCTAAAGGAATGAAAAAGACGCTACAAGAATGGCATTGTTTTAAGTGTATTTCAAACCAGAGATTGTGCCAGTTGTACTGAAATCGTGCAGAAGATCATGCAAACGGTTATGATTTTATATCATGTCAGATCTAAATCATTTTTACAACTCCTATGCATCATTTAATGAAAACGATTTCAAAACTGTTCGTGTGATCATCGAATCCAAGTATTGGGCCACAAATCAGTTCATGCAAAAGTATGATTATTTCATTTTTGAAATTTATAAAAATGAAATAATCAAAGCCATTAGCAATACAACTCTTCTTGCATTAGCTTTTCTTTGTAGGTAGTCTTAAAAGCCTGAACACGCAGAAACCCTAAATTGTTAATAGGTTTAACCTAGATCGTGGTCGGTGTGGACGCGCTAGAGTGAACAATATGTCGCCAAAAAAGGGAGGTCGAGTTCTAAGATTGGAACATGATGGGATCGAATTATTAGAAGATTTTCCTAATATTATGGAGAAATTCATCCATGGAGAATGGTTTAAGTTCTGTTGCACCTTTCAGGGTAACCATGAAGAAATTTCGATGTAGTTTGCCAAGAATTTCAACAGGTTTCAGACTCAAGTTGGAAATGTGATCATTCATATCACTGAGCATTCCATTGCAACAACTTGTCGATTTCCTGTAAAGGGTGAAAGATGGTGGAAGAAAGACAAACTACTTGCAAACATGTGCAATCAATTCCTTGTGCCAGAACATCGAAACCGAGATTAGAGCCAAGGAATTTCGAATAAATCGCTGAAGGCATAATGGCATAGTGTTTTACCAGTGGTCCAAAAGTATATTACTTGTGAAGGTAGGTTTCTATCATTCATTGCTACCACATGCATTTTCCAACACATTTAAATGGTGATCAGGAATGCCCTTTTACATGTTAAAAAGCTTGACAAAAATCATGGCGAAGAGGATATAGAGTCATCCTAAAAATGCTAATCAAAGAATATTTCACCAAGGTCTAATTGAAACACTGGTTATATGCATTACAAGAAGTTCAAGTGTCTTGTGAATAATTGTCGTTTTCCTTAGGGTTTGTAGAACAAGGTTCAAAAACACTAAAGACAACTCCTTACCAGAAAACCAGAGTTTCAATAAGAAAGGGAAGGACATCAAAAAACACAACAAAAGTACAAGAAGCTTCTTCTGTAGCTAGACAGACCTGATCAAGCAAGAGAAATCTTGTTTTACAGTAGGAGGAAGAAATTAAGCAGGAACCTAAATTCTCTGTTTCAAAACATGAATTTGTGGGTTGTGATAGGGTTTACACCAAGAGAATGACTAAACGGAGAACACATGAATTGCAAAGAGCAAAAGTTGAACCTGAAACAAAAACTCATAATGTACTAGTGGAGGAGCCTCCAATGAAAAAACAAAGCAAACATAATAAAGACAAACAACTTGTCAGCTACCCTAGCAAACCTAAAACTCGACCTATGAATAAGTTGAGGCTTAGTTCAAAGGCTATGTTCAAACCTATTAAAAAGGATAATTTGATTATTCTAGATGATGACAGTTCAAAGAAGAGTCCTAAGATTACTGAGGAAGAAAGATTGGAAATCAGAGCCTTAAGGGATATGCCAAGAAGGAAAACTATAAGGGGAAACGACAACATTCAACAATTAAAATTGAATCTTTTCAATTAGATGAAGGAACAAAACATGATCCCACCTACAACCCATAGGTACAAGAGTTGTCAGTCCTATATGGAAAAAACATACAGCTTATCTAAATAGATGAAAGAGGAAATTATTGAAGAAAAATATGCAGAAGAAAGTCAGTATCAAAGAGAGCCTAAAAAATCTAGAAGATCCATTGATCTAAACAGATATTCATCAGAGGATGACCATGATGAAC
>JASDQU010947732.1:59788-78512 GCA_032191745.1 Picea mariana
TGGGTGTGTGTGCGGATGACTGCGTGTTTTTTCTGAAATATGTAGTAGTTGGGGCTGAATTTTCTAAAAATAATTTAATATCTGAGTTCTCACAATTTCACCTAATTTCAAAAAAAAAAATCATCCAAATCAGAGCTCCGGAAGTGAAGATATCACTGATTTAAAATCAACTATTTTTTGGGGTTTTTCGTGACACCGACGAGAGTGCATAGTTCATAACTTTTCATAGGGTGCTCATATTGCTACCAGATAAGTGCCATTGGATAAATCATTTTAAGAGATTTATTTTGATATATTATATGTGGTGTTTCCGATGGATATCTGTTCTCAAATCATGGCAAACATTAAGACAACAATTCAAGAGTTCAAAGTTGAAATGCAACATATTAAAGAGAAACGTATTCAAGAGTTCAAAGTTGAAATGAAACATATTCAAGATGAATGTATTCAAGAGTCCAAAATTTCAATGCATATTATGGATGAATATAATCAAGAAAGATATGCTTGGTATGATTTTGAGGTCGATTTGGATGATTGTTATATGGACAGTTGTCATTTTTGGGATGATAACTATGTTCATATTCTATTTGATGACTCTACTCCCCCTTAGGTAGAGAAATTCCTGGAGAGTAAACACAATCATTCTCTGCATATTCTTCTTCAGTTTTATTATTCTCCAGTCGAAGTGAATACATTTTTTGTTGGTTCTAATTATTTCGATCCACATGACCAATGCCAATATTTAGAGCATCATTTTCAATTGCTTCCCAAGTTCCAATATCTTCAGTGTGGAGTTCACATGAGCACTTGGACATGGGACCCAGGTTCATAGTGGTAGTTCAATTAGTTCATCATAATGGCTCACATTTATACATGGGACCTTGGTTCTCCAGTCTTCTTCAACATTATGGTCCACAATTATCCATGGGACCCTGGTATATGGTTGTCCACCCTCATAACAAGCGCTGAGGACAACACTTTCATAAGGGGGATGGAATGTTAGGTAGCTAGAGAGGTAGTGGAGGCCGTTCAATGTAAGGTGGACTAGGTCCACTATATTATTAAATAAGGCTCGCTATGGTAGTTAAATATAATAAATGGGTATTTAGATATAATAAATGTAAGAGGACTTCTTAGAAGATTCTACTTCTAGAAGATTCCTCCTCTAGAATGTTCTTAAGTGATGGTAGCACTATATAAAGAGGTTCAAGAAATGTAATGGGACATGAAAATAATTATTGTATTTGGAGCTGAAGCTCATTAGGAGGTTTCCCCCTCGAAGAGGCAAGTGAACATGAGAGGATCCCTTCCATAATAGGATCCATTGTATGGTGTTTCCCTACCTCAAGGGTTTGATATAATAAAGTGTGGTTTTTTATATTGTTTCATATATCGTGTGTGGTGATTGTATTCAAATATCCTTGGTACTATTGTGGTATTTTGTATTTAGGCATTTGGTACATAAAAACATTCTCCAACCTCGATCCTTCTTCGGACTCAACACAATTGGTATGGCACACGGGATCAAGATTTCCTTGATCAAACCTTTATCCAACAACTCTCAGACACACAATTGGTATGGCACACGGGATCAAGATTTCCTTGATCAAACCTTTATCCAACAACTCTCAGACTTTCTCCTTGAACTCTTCATTCTATTGAGGAGTTAATTTGTATGCTGCTTTGTATGGAAAAATTTCTCCCGAAATAAGGTCAATATGGTGACTAATGCTCCCGATGGTCAGTATAGAGTGAGGTAACTCATCCACCACAATATCAACAAACTCATCCAATAACTCCCGAACTTCCACAGGAAAACCATTCATAGAAGTTCTCATGAGAATGACTCTCGGCATACCTACAAAAACAAACTGTAGTTTTTGGTCTTTCTTAACTTCTTTTAAGAGCTCCTTCCCACTCATGAGAAGTATACTAGGACTAGCTTCCTCGATTGCTTTATCTTCTATTGGAAACAACATATGCTCACACCAATTCTTCTCAAGGGTATAAGTGTTCTTCCTTCCATAATGTATGACATTGCTTCCATCATGTATGACAATGGCGGGGATAAATGTCTCAAACTATGCGTCGCGATCTATGACTCACAGAGATTTCAGGACTCTGGGCTTCGAGAGTTTTACCCACTCCAACATACAGTATCTCCGAACTCGCAAAATCCAAACTTGCGGATTGGATGGATGATGCTCACATTAGATCAAAGGCCTACTTTTTCTCTGGGCTCCGGGCTTCAAATATTTTCACGGTTTGAACTACACTTCCTTCCGAAGTTTCGAACTCCGAACATGGAAAGGAATTTGATCAACGGTTCATGCCTCCACACCAACGAATGGTCAAGATCGACTCTGACCTTTAGGCCTTCAGGAATTTTCGACCCAAACCAATTCACACCCCATATCTTCTGTAGTGTCGAATTCTAAACTCCAATATTTGTCAACATGTGTTCTTGGTGCCAACAACCATGATCTATTCTGGGCTTTGGAACTTCAAGAGTTCTTCTCTCTCTTGCAAATTCACTTCAAAATCTCCGGGTAGTCGAGCTTCCAGATGCCCGTTTATCCGTGGACACATGTCCCTTATCTACCAACTGTCCAGATTGATTTCATACTTAGGGGAATTTACTTCCTCCATAACACACGCCTAAAAAATTCTGAATTTGCGAAGTCTGAAGGACTTAAAGGGTTAACATCCACACTCCTTCTCTAGATCCGATGCCTATGAAATGTTTGGCTCCTCTCTGGGTGGATCTCATCCGCTCAACCTCCAAACAAAATTGATTATTACTTCCAAGAATTAAATCTCACTATCCTTCCTGAGATTTGTCAACTTTGAAGGACTTAGGCTCGGGCGCATGCTCTACGCTACTCCTCCTAAGCTTGAAACTTAGAAAAATCTCCCGTGCACTCCTTGCGCTCACTCTCCTTGAGATGATTTCAACACTTCACTAAGTGTTGGCCTTGTGCACACCTTGCACAGGTCTATCCTTCGAGATTTTATACTCAAACGAGTATATGTGTACTCTTTGCACACACTCTATGAAATTCACACTATCTTTACTGGGCTATTAAGTCTAAAAATGAATCTGCCTTCGCACTCCTTGTGTGGCTAATGTGAATTCCTTGCACCGGGATTTCAGAAGAGAAACAATTGAAAATTATAGAACATCAAAGGTTCATTCATTCAACCATGAAATACACACATAGGCCTAACAACACAGAAACATAGATAACATAACATTACCCCAAATAACTTAGAGATAAGCAAACTTAGACATGTGAAGCAAATCTCCTCTATTATATTCCCTTAGCAAAACATTTACAGGAGTTCCAACAACTCTCAACAAAATGACTACAACTCTCTACGACTCTCTTCAACAACAATCACAATAACCTCAACAACCTCTTTTGGGCATAGATTACATACATTTATACATGGAGGGGATTCTTGATCCTTCCTTTTGACTACTCTAGGGCTTTCACATCATAATTAAAGCATCCTACAACTAAGATTATTACAAATAAATGAGCCTATGAATCTCTTCAACATCAATCACAATAACCTCAACAACCTCTTTTGGGCATATATTACATACATTTATACATGGAGGGGCTTCTCGAGCCTTCCTTCCAACTACTATAGTGCTTTCACATCATAATTAAAGCATCCTACCACTAAGCTTATTACAAATAAATGATCATTTACAATATATATAGGATTCGATGCTCTAAATCTATACAATCCTTTAGGCATTAAAGAAATTAAAATCTCCTGGATTGTTTACAAT
Organism: Picea mariana; assembly: GCA_032191745.1. Classification (NCBI taxonomy): domain Eukaryota; kingdom Viridiplantae; phylum Streptophyta; class Pinopsida; order Pinales; family Pinaceae; genus Picea; species Picea mariana. Next base: position 63,591 of record JASDQU010947732.1, read on the forward strand.
GGCTCTTGCCTCAAAATATTACGAGATTTTAATTAAAATACTTTCAAAATATTAAAGTGATGCACTCTCCTTGTAATCCAAACTACTTTTGAATGTGCATKCTAGATGTTGAGCTATTCTCCACTCGACCTCATTGAATGTTGACGACGATGCTCTTGCATCATACTCCTCTGGAAAAAAAGATTCATGGACTCCTTTCCATGAGTTTCTCCAATATATTTCCATGTTTTTGGATATCGGTCTCAGTTATCCAACTGGTATCTTCTTCTGGATGATSTTTTCACTTAACCAGATACTCATAATAAAATTTTCTCCTGGTTTTCTTAGCAATCCTCTATTCCAAAATCTTCTCTATCTGTGTATTCTCTGCTATGGGCATCTGTCGCTTCCACTGAATCTCCTCTCGATCATCTATCCCTTTTGTATCATCTATCCTGTAGGGCTATAAGTATTCTACATTGAATATTGACGATATTCCAATTTCCTCTGGTAGTTCAATCTCATAAGAATTTGTAGACAATTTCCTGAGGATCTTACAAGGTCCTATCTTTTTCATATTCAACTTGTTATATTTCCCTTTCAGAAATCTTTCCTTCCTTAGGTGTCCTAAGACTTTATCTCCAATTTCGAAATTCACCTCTCTTCTTTTCTGGTCAATTCAACTCTTGTTTCTTTGGCTACTATCTTGGAGCTGTCCTTTAATTAGATCATGCAACTTCTGCATCTATGCAATAAATTCCTCTGCTCCTGCACTTCAAAATTCATCTTGTTCCATATATCTCAATTCTGAAATTCCTTGTGGATGCATCCAATATACTATTTGGAATGAACTCTTACCAATACTCCTATTCGATGAGTCATTATATGTAAACTTTGATTGGGGCAAAATTTTATCCCACTATCTATTATGTTCAATGCCCAAACTTCTTAAGAAATTCCCTAAGCTTCAATTCACTACCTCAGTCTATCCATCTGTTTGAGGATGATATGCTGAACTAAAATACAAGCTTGTCCCCAAATTCTTCCACAAGGTCCTCCAAAAGTGTCCCACAAATTTAGTATATATTTATGAGACTACAGTCCTGGGAAACCCATGCAATCTCACAAGCTCCTTGAAAAACAAATTTTCTATGTGGGTAGCATCACTGGTTTTGTGCCACAGTATGAAATGTGCCATCTTTGAAAATATGTCAACCAACACAAAGATTGAATTACTTCCTCTATGGGTTCTTGGAAATCCCAGAACAAACTCCATACTTATAGCATCCCATGGCCTGTATGGAATAGGAAATGGTTGATATAATCCAATGTTCTGCTATTTTCCCTTAGGATATTGCCAGATTTTGTATCTGTCCACAAAATTCTTCACATTATACCTCATGTCTGTCTAATAGTATGAATAAATCAATTGTGCATATGTTTTATCATGGCCAAAGTGTCCATCCAATCCTCCACTATGTTTCTCCTTTAGCAAATTGTCCCTCATTGAGAATTTTAGGATACACAACCAAATTCCATTGAATAACAGTCCGTCTTGTATCAGATACTCCATCCATTGATTTTTTTCTCTTAGCAAATGGTTCTCACATGCTTCATAAGCTTCCTTGAAATCCAGGTCTTCTTGATACATCTCCTTGAGGTGTTCAAATCCCAAAGTCTCCACTTGGAATTCTTGCAAGATCAAACATCTCCTTCTCAAAGCATCTGCAACTTTGTTAGCGCTTCCACTAATATGATTAATAAAAAAAGTAAAATTCTGCATCAATTCTACCCATTTGGCATGTCTCTGGTTCAATTTCTCTTGTTTGGTTATAAACTGCAAAGCGTGATTGTCAATATACAAAAAAAACTCCTCCGGGATAAGATAATGCCTCCCCATTTTCAAATCTTGAATCACAACATAAACTTCCTTGTCATATGTTGAATAATTCCTTTTAACATCATTCAACTTCTCACTGAAATAAGCAACATGCTTATTATCTTGACTTAAAACTGTGCCAATGGCCACTCCACTTGCATCACTTTTGAATGAAAAGTCTTCTTAAAATCTGGTAGAACTAAAATAGGTTGTTCTATTATCTTTTAATACTCTAAATCCCTTCTCAGCTTCTTCCGTCCAATTAAAATATCCATGTTCCTTCTTTATGGTATCCAGTATGGGTGCACAAATACTGCTGAAATTCCTGATGAATTTCCTGTAAAAACTTGCCAACCCATGAAAACTCCTTACTTCAAACACACTTCTTGGAGAATGCCATTCTCTTATTTCCCTCACCTTCTTTGGATCCATATTCAATTCATTTGAAGAGATTACAAATCCCAAATACACAAGTTCCGTTTTCATTAAAGAACATTTATTCAAATTCGCCAACAACTTCTCCTATTGAAACCTCCTCAACACCATTTTTAAGTGTCTCAAATGCTCCTTTTCAGTCTTACTAAAAACTAGAATATCATCTAAATAAACAATAAAAAAATTACCAATAAAATATTTTAGTACTTCATTCATCAACCTCATAAACGTACTTGGTGAATTTTTTAAGCCAAACGACATAACAAGCCACTCATACTATCCTTCATTTGTTTTGAATGTTGTCTTTCATTCATCTCCCTCTCTCATCCTTATCTAATGATAACCACTCTTGAAGTTTATTTTGGAAAAATAACTAGCTCCACTCAAGCAATCCATTAAATCATCCATTCTGGGTAAAGGAAATCTATACTTGATGGTTATATTGTTGATGGCTCTAGAATCTGTGCACATTCTCCAACCTCCATCCTTGTTCAGACTCAACATAGTTGGTACGACACACGAGATCAAGCTTTCCCTTATCAAACCTTTATCCAACAACTCTCAGACTTGTTCCTTGACCTCTTCATTTTCTTGARGGGTTAATCTGTATGCTTCTTTGTTTGGAAAACTTSCTCCTGGAATAAGGTCAATATGGTGACTGATGCTCATGATGGGAGGTAAAGAGTGAGGTAACTCATCCACCACAATATCAACAAACTCATCCAATAACTCCTGAACTTCCACAAGAAACTTATTCATAGAAGTTCTCGTGAGAATGACTCTCGAAATACCTACAACAACAAACTGTAGTTTCTAGTATTTCTTAACTTATTTTAAGAGATCCTTCCCACTCATGAGAAGTATACTAGGACTAGCTTCCTTGACTCCTTTATCTTCTATTGGCAACAAAATATGCTTACACCCATTCTTTTCAAGGGTATATGTGTTCTTCCTTCCATCATGTATGACATTGCTTCCATCATGTATGACAATGGCGGGGATAAATGGCTCACACTACGCATCGAGATCTACAACTCATAGAGATTTCAGGACTTCAGGCTTCGGGATTTTTACCCTCTCCAACATACAATATCTCCATACTCGTGAACTCTGAACTTGCGGATTGGATGGTTGGCGCTCACCTCATATCAACGACCTGTGTTTTCTCTGGGCTCCGTGATTAAGATATTTTCATGGTTTGAACCACACTTCCTTCGAGAGTTTTGAATTCTGAACAAGTGAAGGAATTTGATCAATGGTTCACGTGTCCACACAAATGGATGGCCGAGATCGACTCCGACCTTTGGGCCTTTGAGAATTTTAGACCCAAACCAATTCACAACCCAGATCTTCTAGAGTTCCAAATTCCAAACTCTGAGATCTGCCGATATGTGTTCCTGGTGGCAATGACCATGATCTATTCTAGGCTTCGGAGTTTGAGAGTTCTTCTCGCTCTTGCAACTTCACTTCAAACTCTCTGGATAGTGGGGCTTCCAGATGCCTCTTTATCCGTGTGATCGGGCTAACTGTTAAGTGCAGACACAAATCAATCCCCCTAGATTCACTATGAAACTAGAACAAAACAAGACAGTACACTACTCTTTCCTTAGATTTCAATTATCAAATGAGAAATGGATCTAGAACATACCTTTTAAATATTGAAGATCTGACTTCGCCAATGCAATCCAAGCTCTGTCACGGGGCTTATGGAGAAATATCTGCAAAGAAGCACAAGCCAATGAATACAATAATAACAAAGTCTATTTGATATGAAACTATGTACRTGATCAAGGAATCATACAATGTGAACAAATAACATTCATATAGGAAAAACAAGTTTATCTGTATTAAAGAATGTGGAAGAAAGATACAACCAGATGCCTTGATGTTGTTATGTTCCTTCCAACAGTTCCTTGCTTCCCACACACTTCTAATCCACWAATTCTAAGACTGTAGATCTGATAGCTACTCACAATCTATCTTGGCAAAGCAAAGCTAAAAGCCAACATAGGCCCAAAAACTCCAAGCTACAAAAATTACTCAAACCCAATCAAGCTAACTTTCTCCACGAGAGCTCCTCTCCTTTTATAAGCTGAAGAGGATAAGGTGAGGAGGTTAAGATGATTCCACAAAATCATAAAAGTGAGTAAGATCCAAACCGTTCGGAGGCCACCTCATCATAGAAGCTTCTCCTTCTAGAAGCATCGAGAAGATGCTCATTTTTCCCACGTACGAAAATCGTCGCACCCTAGCTATAGTGCAGCTTGCGACGATGTCGCATTTTAGGTTTAGTACAACCTGCGACGATATGGTATCGTCGCACCCCATGCATAGTGCAAGGTGCGACGATCCTTTTTACTAGGGTTTTTACAAAAGGAAAATATGATTTCATCTCTTAGGTAAATTTCTTCTCCCTTCTTTCCTCAGGAATTCAGGCCATTGATCCCTCTAAAGAAAACATATAGGTTTACATCATTAACAGTCATAAGGGTGACGAAAATAATGTGTAACAATCCATGGACACGTGTCCCTCGTCTACCTATGGTTCAAATTGATTTCAGACTTGAAGACTTCAGGGAATTTACTTCCTCCACAACACATGCCTAAAAACTTACAAATTTGTGAAGTCTGAAGGAGTTAAAGGGTTGACACCCACGCTCCTTCTCTAGATCTGACGACTATGAAAGGTCTGGCTCCTCCCTGGGTGGATCTCATCTGCTCAACCTCCAAACAACATGGATTCTTCCTTTCGATAATTAAATCTCATTATCCTTCCCGAGATTTGTCAACTTTGAAGGACTTAGGCTCTGGCACACGCTTTACGCTACTCCTCCTGAGCTTGAAACTTGGAAAAATATCCCGTGCACTCCTTGCGCTCACTCTCCTTGAGATGCTTTCAACACTTCACTAAGTGTTGTCCCTGTGCACACCTTGCACTAGTCTATCCTTCAATCTTTTATACTCAAACAAGTATATGTGCACTGCTTTCACTTACTCTGAGGAATTCACGCTATCTCTCCTGAGGTATTGAGTCTGAAAATGAATTTGCCTTCGTACTCCTTGCATGGCTACTGTGCACTCCTTGCACCAAGATTTCAAAATAGAAACAATTGAAACTTATAGAACATCAAATTTTCATTCATTCAACCATGGAATACAAACATAGGCCTAACAACACAAAAAATTAGATAACATAACATTACCCCAAATAACTCAGAGATAAGCAAACTCAAACATGTGAAGAAAATGTCCTCTATTATATTCCTTCAGCAAAACATCTACAAGAGTTTTAATAACTCTCAACAAAATGACTATAGATCTCTACAAATATCTTCAACAACAATCACAATAACCTCAACAACCTATTTTGGGCATAGATTACATAAATTTATACATGGAGGGGATTCTCGAGCCTTCCTTCTGACTACTCTAGTGCTTTCACATCATAATTAAAGCATCATACCACTAAGCTTATTACAAATAAATGAGAATTTAAAATACAGATAGGATTCGATGCTCTAAATCTGTACAATCCTTTAGGCATTAAAGAAATTACAATCTCCAATATTGTTTACAATGGCTCTTGCCTCAAAATCTAATAGGATTTTAATAACAATACTTTCAAAATATTAAAGTGACATGCTCTCCTTGGAATCCAAACTACTTTTGAATGTGTGCATTGGATCATGAGTTGTTCTCCACTCAACCTCATTGAGTGTTGATAGTGATGCTCCTGCATCAGGTAGTATAACACCCCTCCTGCACTTTCTGCCTCAGGGTTTCCTTTTGAAGCACCATCAAAGCAAAGGGAGTGATGAGTTTGGTCTTTAATCCATTGAGAGAAGTTTGTAACCCAGATTTGAAGCTACCAGGTTGATCCAATATAAAAAGGAATGGAAGACTGTTGTGTTTATGGGGAATCTATCCATCCAACTCTTTTCCTAATGATCCAACACATCATATTGCATTGATTTATACCTCTTGTATTAAGATACTCTAGGAGGAGACCCAATGATTTTGTAGCCACCTTTTCTAGAGAAGATTTATTTTCCTGAAAGAAGCCCCTATTTCATGCTATCCATATTTTCCATCAAAAAAATAAGGGAAGAATGGACCATATTCTTTTAAAGATTTGTTTTCTTTCGAAGGAGCCACTATAAACTTGTACCTAATGAAGAATAATGTAATCTACTAAATCGAGCCATTGGGTATGAAAATAGAGGTTCTGAAGCACAAATTCCCATACTATTTTGGTGAAGGAACAATCACAAAAGAGATGATGGGATGTGTAAGACTCCACATGATAGAGAACACATATCGATAGACACTGGATTCCTCTTTTTTCAAGAATCTCTCCTTTGAGAATTCTCTAATGTTTGAGGATCCAACTAAAAGCGTTGATCTTCAAGAGGAGCTTAGGATTCCATATATTTCCCCACTTGTTTGAATATGGGGATAATCCCACTTCTTGCAACTCGAAGTTGTATCCTTTCTTGATGGAGTACCTCCTTTTACCCCATTCTCTCTTGTCCTTGGAATTCCAGAAGATTGGAGCACAACCTTTTAAATTATGAACAAGGGACATAATGAGAGTTTGGATATGTAAGGGGGGATTTCCAAAGTTCTAGTCCTTCCATATTCCTGATTGAGAATCCCAACAAGAGATATCATAAAGAGTTATTTTATGTTGTGAGTTCAACAAAGATTTTAAGGTCCAGAGATGTTGCTTATTCTCAAGGGAAGGGGGTCCCATAATGTTGTCTTGCTAAATTTTTATATGCTTACCATTACCGGGGGACCAAGAAAGGATCTTGGAAATGAGAGGAAGTGAGGCTTTGAGGAGATTCCATATCTGAGAGTAATATGAGGGGGAAGATAAATTATCAAGGCATATCATGCGGGGACCTAGAAAGTACTTTTTGTTCAATACATATTTCCACAATTATTTTCGACCAGTTATCAACCTCCAAAGTATTTTGGCTCCCAAAGCTTTGTTAATAATAGTAGGATCCCGAATTCCCAAACCACCATGATTTTTAGGAGCGCAAACACTACTGTAGTTTATCAAGTGAAAATGTTTGGAGTTGGAATCTCCCCTTACCAAAGAAAACACTGAATCTCAGTAGCGAACAAGTTGCAAAAATATACTCGAGCTAGAATCATAGAGAATTGATAGAGAAAGAGAGCATTTAACACATAATTGAGAAGCACTATTCTTCCTACAGGGTTCAACCAAAGAGCTCCCCATTGGTTAAATTTAGATTTAAATTTATCAAGGATAGGCTGCCAAGATTAAGAGGGCAGAGTTTTCATGTTGATAGAGATTTCTATATATTTAAAAGATTGCCTTTTCTCATTCTATTGGAAATTAAAGATGTTGGCTATTGCTTTGGAAATATTGGGGATGGCATTCCACGTGTAAAGTTGACTTTTGGTGTTATTGACGAGTCCTGTAGAATATTTACTGAACATGTCTAGAATTGCTTTAAATCTTAAGGCAAGGATGGTAGAGGCAACACTAATTAGGAGGGTATCATCTACAAATTGAGAGTGATTTAGTGTTATGATCCAAAATTCTCAAAATATCAAAAAATAATAGAAGTACATGCCATGTACAAAATGTAAAAGTGGAGCACAACTCCAATATAGATAAGCTACACAATAACTCCTTAAAGAATAGGGGAACCCCATCCAAATAACCAAATACCTTTCATACTTCACAATTCACATGTCAATAATGGATACATGATCTCTTATATATAGCTATTCACACTTGCACATGAGGAACCTTTATCACTAGGCCGACCCTATTACATATGTATTTACACATTACATGTACATTTAGGCACCTATATGCCCCCCGCTTGGGATCATATCATATACATTTAGCCATACATATGTCCCTCTTGGGTCATAACATAGTACCCTCCAAAAAGATTTGTCCTCAAAGATTTTCATTTAAAGGCTTCACATGTGATGAAACCAAGTAATATGAATTTCTTATGTTCCTTCTTTCTTCATTCCATCGTTGATGATCTATCCATCCAAAATCAATTCTTTTCGGTCTTAATCCTTGGTGTATAATTGTTGAATAATTTTCTTTCCTTTGATTCCATGTATTTTTGTTGAAGCTTCTCCAATTTGTAGTCGTCGTTGGTATTTGATAATAGCTTGTTGAAGAGTAGTTTGGCGATGCCTTGTTCCATGAATATTGACAAGTATTCCATCTTCTTCCTTCATATTGTTGATATCGTCCTTCTTGTTTTCCTTGAAATGTTTCTTGGTAATGAGGGTGTCGATACAGTTTCACATTTGATGGTCTTCCTTCACTATGCACATGCATTTAATCTATTTTCTTTTTAGTGAAAATGGAATCCTTGATCATCTTTGCTTGTTCTTTGATTACTCTAGTCTTCGAGACAATACCATCATATTTGGCATGTACATCCTCTAGATGGAGTTCAACTTCTTCAAGTATCTTCTATTGACCTTATCGAATCTTGTTTTCTTTATCCGTTTGACACTGCAATGTGATCCCATCTAACAAATTTTGACGTCCTTCTTCAATTATGGCTTGCATTTATGACTTTACCTCATATGTATTTAAGGATTCCTCAACCTTCTTGCACATTTCCTCTTCCAGTCTTTTGATAGATTCTTCATCCAAGATTCTTCTTTCTTCTTTATTTTGGTAATTTTTCTTTTCTTCTTTCAATCTCTTAACCTCATCCAATAGTTTTTTATTATGGCTTTGTAATATACATATCTCTTCATCTTTATTTTTCAAATCTTCTCTTGATTCATCTTTTTCCCACTTGCCTTTGCTAGTCTTTTATTGCTTTAGGTTCTTAACCTCCTTAATGAGTGATTCATTAAGGGATATTATATTAGATAGATCGTCACCCTTCTTATTAATCTCTTCTTTTGATTCTTTTAATTCATCTTGAATTCTATACATTTCCTCCATTTTTGTATCCCTAATCCATTTATCTAAGAAGAGTTTTTAAATTTTTTTCCATGTGCAGTGCCATCTAGTATTTTGATCAACACTTGTCCACCACTTCCAAGGTTCATCAAAAAAATAATCTCTTGATTTCCTAGGAGTCATATTATATTCTTTTACCAACCTCAACCATTCCATAGGGCTTATTTCATCTTTATCTTCATCTCCTGTAAATTTAGGTATTTCCATTGATTCTTAATTGAGGTCTAATCCCAACCCTCAAATCAAAACCTAAATATGTTAAGGATAATGATCTCAAATAGTTGTAATAATTGTTCCAATATTCTTTTCTATGTGTTATATTTCCAATGGATTTTGAATCATCTCAATCTAACATTCCAATAAAAATTTATGATAACTTTAAGTGAGCATACCTTTGAAACCTTGATTTGGAGTCCGTCCTCTTGACCGACCTTACTTATGATGTATCTCTGCAATTTCATCCCTTCTCATTCTAAAATTGTGACCTATAGTACTCAATTTTTTTTTCTCTGCAATGTCACAGGTCTGACCAAAATTGGATGTGCCAAGTGGAAGTTATGATAAATTCCCCACACCTTGCTGATTTTTGGCCTTTCCGGTAGAGAGAAATTTTACAACGTTCCCTGTGAACAATAATTGATACAAAATTTTGCAAATTGTACCAAAAACACTACGTTATGTGCACTATTCAATTCAACTGATCTCACTCAAGTTTGATTCTCTAAGAATAATTTATTTCTGTTTTACTTAGAACACCTGTTTGATACTACTCAATAGGACTAGTCAGATAACCTATCTTCCACAGGGTGTATCTACACAATTAGGATTACCCATAAGCCGAAATTTTTATCATAGATACCTTGATAATTTATATGAATATACTCCAAATTTCAGGGTCTGAAACATTACACAAAACATTTTATAGTGAAAATTGCATGATGACTAAATTTAGGATGATTCCAGAACCCTATCTTACACAGTCTATATCTCCGCAAGTATAAGGCCTCAGGAGCTGAAATTTGAACCCAACGCACCTTGATCCATATAATAAATATAATCTTAGGGGTTCCTTCTGAAAATCCATAGACAAAAAATTATAGCGAAAATTCCAAGGTATCTTAGATGTAGTAGCAAAACCCTAAGACCTTGAGCTTTGATACCAAATGTTAAGTTCCAAATAGTCAAAATATCATAAAATTACAGAAGTACACACCATGTATAGAATGTAGAGAAAAATCACATGATAAGTTACACAATAACTCCTTAAAGAATAGGGGAACTCCATTCAAATAACCAAATACCTTTCATACTTCACAATTCACATGTCAATAATGAATACATGATTTCTTATATATATCTATTCACACTTGCACATGAGGCCCCTTTATCATTAGGCCGACCCTATTACATATGTATTTACACATTACATGTACATTTAGGCCCCTATATTCCCCCCCTTGGGGTCATATCTGTAACACACCCACTACGGAATTCCAAAATTTTCGGCCTTTTCTTCTTTTCTCCGAGGAATAGAATTTCTCTGAGTCCCTACGAGACCTGATACAGATCCTGTCATCCCTTATTTGCACCCATCTGATCGATGGTTATGGCCACAGGCCTTATCGGAGGGTACTCATCGACTTTCGTGATACAGGTATTCCCTTGTTCATTTCAGGATTTCATCCATCGGAATTTCGCGGCTAGCGAATTACCCTTGAGAGTCCCGGGCACTGGAAAGCCGAAACACCAAAACCATGTGTGCGAATCCATTTCGGGACTTCACCTATCGGGATTTCGCAAGTCGGGAGTTCGGGGGATGTGATGATAAAAGGTCTCACATCGGGGTCTTCCGGGAGCCGAACTCTGAATTACTAACTCTAAACATACTTCCTTGTTTCGAGATTTCCTCCATTGGGAATTTGGGATATGCGATGACAGAAGGTCTCGCACTTAGGTTTCCCGAGATCTGAAACTCCGAAACCTTAACAAACGTATAGTTGTATACATGTGTCGCTTAGTCCAATCCGGGAATTCGCAGACCGGGTTTTTGGGACTGGTGAGCATAAGAAAACTTACCGTCAGGTATCCCGGGTGCCGAAACACCGACACACAAAATACCATTCGTGTTAAGCCATTTCGGGACTTCGTAAGTCAGGAATTTGAGAGATGCGAGTACAAGGGAATACGCCCTTGAGCATTTTGATTTCTGAATGCCAAAGTCTCATAACCTATCCACGTATTGTTCTTTCGGGACTTCACCCATCAGAATTTTTGGACTGATGTGTACAAGAAGACTGAACCTTGGGTTTCCCAGTTTTCGAAACACCGAAACACCAAGGCTTACCCACGCTAGACCTTTTCAGGATTTCNTTTAGGGACTTCGTAAGTCAGGAATTTGGGAGATGCGAGTACAAGCGAATACGCCCTTGAGCATTTTGATTTCTGAATGTCGAAGTCTCATAACCTATCCACGTATTGTTCTTTCGGGACTTCACCCATCGGAATTTTGGGACTGATGTGTACAAGAAGACTGAACCTTGGGTTTCCCAGTTTTCGAAACATCAAAACACCAAGGCTTACCCACGCTAGACCTTTTCAGGATTTCATACTTCGGGATTTCACAATGTGCGATGACAATAGGTCTCACACCTAGGTTTCCCAAGAGCCGAAACCTCAAAAGTGCCAAGCTCTAACAGGATTCACTATTTCAGGAATTCATCCATCGAGGTTTCGCAAGTCAGGGGTTTCGAGACTAGCGAACACGTGGGGCCCGCACTTAGGTACCCCAGGTGCCGAAATACCAAAATATGATAACTTTTCCACACTCTATCTTTCGGGATATCGCAAGTCGGGATTTCAGGACTTACGAGTGCAAGGGATTTTATCCCTAGGTGTCCCGGGTACCGAAATGCCGAACTATCCTATCTCATCCATTCCTTAAAGTATTTCGGGGTTTCAGTTATCAGGATTTTGTGACTCGCGATGATCAGGGTTCTTCCCCTTTGTCTTTTCAGGTATCGAAACGCCGAAACAATTACTGGCAGCCACGTGTCCTATAAATGGACAGTCCAGATACCTTCATGAACCCTGGGGATGTATGGTCCCGATTCCTTCGCTACCTACGAAGATAAAAGGGGAGGGGTTGAGGCATTAACGCCCTCATTTCTTCCTCCAATATAACGGTCACGATTGACCTCAGGTCTTCCGACAGGATCTCGTCTGTCAATCGATACTTATCCACACGTTGCCATTTCGGGCTTTCACGGGTCGGGGTTTCGGGACTCGCGAGTGCAAGAAAACTCGCACCTAGATACTCCGGGTGCTGAAACTATGAAAAATCTTAATTTACCCCCACGCTAATAATTCGGGAACTTACCCTTGGGTATTTTGGGTACCGAAATGCCGAAATGTTGAGGTCTATGCGGACCATTCCCCCTCATACAAGGTTTTGAGAGTTAACCTATAACATCCTTCTTTAGGTCCTCATGTAATTTACACCAGGTTTTGAAGACCAAACCGGGAGGTCTTCTCGAAGGTAAGGGTGTGGTATTGAAAGGGTGCCTTTGTGGGAAAATATATCCAAGGCATCAGGTAGAACAACACAGGAACAACTTTCTCGAGAGAAGACTTGAAGATCTGTATTAGTTCATCATATATATATGCATATATAAACATAAGCCATACGTGGTCTTTCCAATAAAAACATGCAGCCATCATTTCTGATCAAAACACCATGAAGACAGTCTTATACTGAAACCACTCATAATTGCACAGACCATGAACATACATGTTAGCATATAAATTTCAAGATACAAGATATAACACTTATCAGAAAAATGACAGGTGATGCAACTGCTGAGAGGGGTGCTCGTTTCCACCCAACCGTAGGCTCAACGACTCCCAATGGATTTAACACTAGCCACCCTCGAGATGAGACCACGATGCTACGAGAGTGAGTCTCTATTTTCGAGTGACCGAGAACGAAGGTTACTCTCCTTCTTCTCTGCTATCACTCACTCTGTAGTTTTTTTTCCATAGTTCTTTCGATCTCCCTTCCTCTTTCCCTCGCGTTTGCCCCTTGATTGCACACTATTCCTACCTTTTCTCTTTTCGGCGAGGCTGTGTGTGGCACGATATTCCTCCCGGTGGTCAGGTCTCAGGACTCTATGGATGGGCGGTTCACCCCCATCCCTCATTACCCATGAGGATCCATTTACCTACCAACCTGGCGAGTGATTTAATTTGGGGCTAGCGAGCCGCTCTTGGTTCTCTAGGCTAGTGAAGTCCAAATACGGTATTGTTTTCGGTGGAAGTTAACGCCACCATTCCAGGTGCCTTCCACCACCTTTCTTTAGCCATCGTGGTCTCTTTTTCAGCACATCCCTCTCTCAACAGTCCTGCAATATATATATTCATAATATTTTTTACATTCATCGACCTTTTTCACAAGGTCCATTCACATCACACATTCACATTTCTGAGTTTGCCACAATACTTAGCTAGTATAGTTATTTTTACAGACTGGGGGAAATAGGGTGTTACAATTCCCTCCCCCTTAAAGGAACATCGTCCTCGATGTTCTATCTATCAACTTGACATGCATGTACAGATGTAAACAAAATCGGATATGCCCGTTTCATGGCATCCTCCATTTCCCATGTAGCCTCATCTGGGCCAAAATGTTTCCACTGCACCTTGACCTGTGCAAGATACCAGATATATAAAATATGCAGAATAGAAATGAAATGCTAGAAATAACAGAATGACAGTAAAATATCCAGCATAATCTTCACAATACACATAAATGATATATGCAATAGCAACAGAAATAACACTTTGATTCAGATAGCAANGACCTCAGGTCTTCCGACAGGATCTCATCTGTCAATCGATACTTATCCACACGTTGCCATTTCGGGCTTTCACGGGTCGGGGTTTCGGGACTCGCGAGTGCAAGAAAACTCGCACCTAGATACTCCGGGTGCTGAAACTCTGAAAAATCTTAATTTACCCCCACGCTAATAATTTGGGAACTTACCCTTGGGTATTTTGGGTACCGAAATGCCGAAATGTTGAGGTCTATGCGGACCGTTCCCCCTCATACAAGGTTTTGAGACTTAACCTATAACATCCTTCTTTAGGTCCTCAGGTAATTTACACCAGGTTTTGAAGACCAAACCGGGAGGTCTTCTCGAAGGTAAGGGAGTGGTCTTGAAAGGGTGCCTTTGTGGGAGAATATATCCAAGGCATCAGGTAGAACAACACAGGAACAACTTTCTCGAGAGCAGACTTGAAGATCTGTATTAGTTCATCATATATATATGCATATATAAACATAAGCCATACGTGGTCTTTCCAATAAAAACATGCAGCCATCATTTCTGATCAAAACACCATGTAGACAGTCTTATACTGAAACCACTCATAATTGCACAGACTATGAACATACATGTTAGCATATAAATTTCAAGATACAAGATATAACACTTATCAGAAAAATGACAGGTGATGCAACTGCTGAGAGGGGTGCTCGTTTCCACCCAACCGTAGGCTCAACGACTCCCAATGGATTTACCACTAGCCACCCTCGAGATGAGACCACGATGCTACGAGAGTGAGTCTCTGTTTTCGAGTGACCGAGAAC
>JASDQU010947732.1:85732-112218 GCA_032191745.1 Picea mariana
AGATACTTTCTCCCATCTGAATTTTGTGACGAAATGATGTAGAAACACTCCCATTTCTAGTTTGGCTAATTCCGATCCCACACAATATCTAAGCCCTCCTCAAAAAGCTTGAAAAGTATTTCCATTCCACGTACTTTTTTTCCATCTCCATGGATTAAAAGATAATGGCTCAAAGTGTATAGATGGATCAAGATTCACTGTTGTAGTGCATGCAACCACCTTTCAACCCTTGGGAACGCGATATCCTTTGATTTTTGCTTCTTGCATGCATTCTCGATACAAAAAGGGGCCTATGTTTGAGAGGCGCAAAGTCTCTTTTATTACATTTAATGTAAATGCCATCTATTTATAATCTTCCCATGTTAAATATAGTTCTCCTTTTCTCCTCTTCCTGCGGAGGATCTCTTCACGTTCTTCCCTCAATTTGTGCAGACCCCTGGGTGTTTCCATGAAGTATTTGACAACCATAGTTATTGCTATTGACGTGGTGTCATATCCAGCAAAGAGAAAACCAAACAGGAAATCCAAAACGACTTGATCGTTAAACTGCTCCTTGTCATCATTAGCCTTCTCCAGTACTTGGTCCAAAAAATCCTCTTTCACAATTCTTTTCTCCTTTCTACGTTCCAGAATAACATTTTTAAGAGAACTTAATACTTCTTCTCGTCCCTTCAAACAGTTGCTATAAGTTGTGCCTGGAGGTCTAATTGGTAAGGAGAAAAGTCCAGCCATAAAATGCGAGTAACTCTTCAAGAGGTCCTTCGATTCAGTAGTTCCAGAATCCAAACTAATGAATTGTTTCATCAGCATATTGAATGTTATCTTGGTAGCTTCGTCCTTCAAATGGATAATATTTCCCTCGATAGCTCTGGACTATCATCTTCTTGGAGGTCTGGTTTGCCACTTCCACTGCTAGTGCAAAGGTTTGTTAATTCAAAACCAGTTCTCAGTGCATCTTCATAGACAAGTTTATTAGCAATCCCTCCCATTGAACCACTACAATCATCTTCTGTCTTTAACTTGGAAGCACCACCAATTTCCTCTCTAACATCAATTGTCTCCAGTTCAACGATTCCACCCTCTATTTCAGTAACTTGCAAATCATTTTGATGGTATGTCAGGGTTTTTGTTGAATGTACGGAGTATTCTACATGTTGAAAAACTGAAATAGAATTGCACAATGCTGGTTTGATAATCATTTCCAAGATCTTGCAAATATCCTAGTTCGATAATCATGCCTAAAATCGTCTGTCCATATGCAAGAACCGTAGCCTTGGGTAGTGCAGTCAAATTTTATTTTTTTAATATCTGTTACAACATTGGCTCCAACTAGGGATGGTGCTTTCCTGAAAGTGCCAAGAACTGTAGACCAAGTGCCTTCATCCATTTGGCTTCCCGAAATCATACTTATCAAATCCTGAACGCTGTCCCTTTACTTGCATTTTCGCAGAACGAAAAACTGCTTATTCATCCATTGGGCTATGGAGTTGTAATGCTTTATGTCAAAACCATACTGGATTCAGAACTGAACTAGAAACATATTGAATACTATCAATGTAATCTAATGCTTGAAGTCAAGCTTATTTATATACATCACCTACTCTAACTACTGAAAGATTTCCAGAATCAAATGATACGAAAATGCCAGTGAAGCCAATCCAATAATTGTCTTCTCATTGGAAATTTTTTTACACTTTCTTCGAGCAGGATGAAAAAAGAAATCGACAATCCCCATTCGACCTATTGGTGGTCATGGATTTGCAAACCTTTCATCAATTCTTGTGACCAAATTCTCATGACATAGCATACTCCTCCATTAAATGAATCCAAAAGCACAAAAAAAGGGTCTTGGAAAAACATATCATACTGAGGTTTTAAAACATCCATGACTACTCTATGTTCTGATTCATGATGCTCAGGATCATTGAACATGGCAGCCATATCTTTTTCATGAAACAAAGCAGAGCCTGAAATCTGATCTTCTGGTAGGAAATCATCATAAACAGGTTCACTAACTTGCTGTAAAGTTCCATAGAATAGATGACTGTCACCATTTAAAAATAGATTTACATTTTCAGAGATGGAAGAAATTTGACACTCATATCCGGGAGTGTGTGAAAGATGTAAATCCGTGTGAGTAGGGGCTGCAATATGGTTGTGCAAGGACAGACCCTTATCTTCCTTAGTTAAAGGAGAAGGTGGTCTCTGTATTTCTTGAATGAAACAACAATCATTCCTTTCCATCTCTTTTGCAGGTTGATCGTGATGCCGAATCTCTTCTTCTTGAGTAAGTTCACAAGATCCAACATATTTATGAGCCAAATCTTCCTCACACTGGTCATCTTCATCAACTTGAGAAAATTCTATTTTTTCTTCCTCCTTCTCAAGAGGACTTGTATCACAACAATCTTCAAAAAGGGTTTCAGCAGAATATATCCTCTTACAATGTTGATGGAAAAGTGTGTGAAAACATTTCAATGAAGGAATACTGGAATGGGGTAAAGATTTATACCAGAGTCTAGCATCTTTTTCCAATGAAAACGTAAACAATTTCATGAGGACATCTTCATGATGTACATTTAATTCTTCCATGAGCTTGTTGAATTCAAACAAATGTTGACCAGGATTTTCGTCCTCATCTTCTCCAAATTTAGGAAGGATATCCCCCCAAATTTTAATATCTGGAACAGCGTTTGGAAAGCCATAAACATTTGCAAAGTCCTGAGGATCAAACCTTGCAACAATTTGAGCAGCGAACGAGTTCGACATTTGAAACCAGTGGAGTCGCCAACAAAATCATGTAGAGTCTACGAACCAAGGAGTCGCCAGGTGAATGATCACAACCAATTGAATGCCTATCCCTTGTTCACCATCAAGAGATATATCTGAACTTTGTCGTACCCCATGGAAGATAACCTCTTCCTCCATCCCTGGAAACGACGCCAGAAAATGTTGTCGCAAGAGTCGACTCTAGGCTGTGAAAGAGCCAAGTCTTAGCACATTTTTAAAAGAAATAAATCTTGTTGATCGGTCAGTCATATGAGGCTTCTAGAACTAGGTCCAAAATAGTCATTCCACTCATTTATAGATCAGAAACAAAAGGCATGACCTCGTTTGTCTAATTCATTTTAAAATATCATGAGGATGGATAGCAGATAGGGATGAACAAAACTGAAAGAAAAAGCCAAGCATCTGGTCTTTCTTTCAATAGAAGAAATAACACTGAAACTTCAAATATCTGAACGCAGGTCTTGTCTCGCTAAAAGACAGAGGAAAGGCTGCGCACAAATAAAACTTGTAAATGAGGCAAAACGATTAAATCCCAGGTCTTGTTTCACTCACGGAAAAACAGAGGAAAAAATGCACATTAAGGGATGCTTCAAATAGCTACAACAGAGGTTGTACTGAATTGTAACCATTACAAGCTGAAATAATGAGTAAGGAAGAAAGCACAGTGATGAAAACTTTAGAAACAATAATACATGAAGAAAACAGAATTAGACAGTGAAAAAGTGTAGAATCTCTTGAAACTCTGTTCTATATTTGATAAAAAATGCATTACAAACCCAGCTTGTGAAAGGCTCCCGGGCTGTCTCCCCCCTGGTGTCATACATCTCATTCCTTTAAAAAAAAAAGAAAACATCTCTCCTAAAACTCTTTGAGTTCCAGGGAATAAGAAACGTTTTGCCTTCTGGAACTTTGCGGCTGCTGAGTGCATTTTCCATCTCTACAGGCTACTCTAGAAATGCATTAGTTGGCACCTTCAGTCTTCTACAGGCTCCTCCACGCGCAGGCTCGATGGGATGCAACTCTGCTCTGCTATGGGCTCCTCCACGCGCTGGTTTGACAAAAGAGAGTCCTTTCCCAGTGGAGACCTATCTAACTCAAAACAACATCCTCACTGGATGGATGCCAAGGGCATATCACCTTCCCCGACAATTATCAAGGGAGTATCGACTATGGAAGAACCGCACATACTCACAAGGAGCTGGACCTTGAATTCTTAGCCAATCTAAACCAATGTATATGGAAAATGAGGGCACGGTCTTGGGACACGAAGAATGATCCACGTTCTGGCATGACCTTTATGCTGATTACAATGCCATAGCCATTGAATATAACCTCTGTTTTTTACTGATGGATTACCCAGCAATATCCTCCATGCGGCACTGCTCTCCTCAGCGCAGGAAAATCATGATCGACCCTCTCTGGCTCACACTTATCTGGACAGATTACGTCGTGTCTGGCAAGTTTATGCTCGATATCCAATAATTTTTTTAAATAAAGCGCTGCTCCTTCGATTTGTGTTAATGATTTCCAATATTTAGATCTCTCTGGTCTCAAAGCTTAGGTGCAGCAACAATTTCCTTCCAGTGAACTCTTAATTCATCCCAATTGTTGATGTCTTGTGTTGGCGGCTTCCTTCTTGAACCAGATATCTAATTCTATGATCGGCTCTTTTCCATGCAGCGGTTGTTATGTCTTATCCCTGGGCAGCAAATCTCATTTTACATGACAGATCATACAGTGTAGACTGGTGGCTGGATGGCTTAAACGACGCTTAATCCGGATCATTCACGCTCTTTGTCTGTATATTCAATTTCTTTAACCGTTATTAATCATTTGACACCTCGTTCAGAACCTACCTACCAGCGCCTCCACATTCTGCACCACCACCGACGAGCATCTCGTGAATGGTAACGCCTCAATCATCACCCGAATGGTAACGCCCTGATATCTCCTGAGGCCACCTGCCATAATCTTCGTCCGTTTCTAGAGTGTGAGTTAAACCTAGCATGCTTCGAGATCACTGTCCATAACAGTAGGTATCCTATGCACTAAAATTGTAGTGTCGCCCACTATTGCATCAAATTACTCACCACGTTCGTCCTGATCAACTACATCTGCATGGGAAATCGTTTGGTGATGTAAATTCTTGCCTACAATTCCAATCCTGCAACAGCGCTAAGAGTTCAGTTGCTAACGTGCTGACTCTCTCTCGGATAGATTGTAATGGAAGTCATTTTTTGATTTGATCCAGAATGAACATGCTTCTGAGGTGTAGAAGTTTTAGAGGGGATCACCCGTAGCAGCTGCCACAATGCCTCCTTTAAAATGATAACTAAAGCATGGAAATCTTGCAATGAAAGGGGCTTCTGTCCCTCGTAGAAATCCTCATTATCAATCACCATCAACCTGTGCCTGTACAATGGGCAGAAAAAAAAAGAGGCAACAACCAACCAAGAGCATCTCCTGGGAAAAATGCTGCCAAAACCCCCATAGATGGCCAAGTGTCCGTCACTGTTTGTATTTCACGAATTGAATTAACAAAGGGAGGATATATTTGATATGCCTCATGATTGTGATACTCGTGTCATTGTTGCGGTTAAAACCTAAGGGCAACTCAACCAAAATACCCACATATATTTAATCTCATGACAGGTGATCCTTTGCAAATCTTCACCAATAATGACTCTTCCCGCAACCAGTGTTTCATCTGTCTTTGAAACTTGACCAACACGTGGAGAGATTTGTTCTGGCAAAAGTTTCATCTCATTGTCTTTCTTCAGTTGATTGGATAACCATTTTGAAAGACAACAACTGGACAACGGACGATTGCTTCTTTTCATCTAGATGATTTCTCCCATCTGAATTTTGTGACGAAATGATGTAGAAAAACTCCCATTTCCAGTTTGGCTAATTCTGATCCCACACAATATCTAAGACCTCCTCCAAAATCTTGAAAAGTATTTCCATTCCATGTACTTTTCTGCCATCTCCATGGATTAAAAGATAATTACTCAAAGTGTATAGATGGATCAAGATTCACTGTTGTAGTGCATGCAACCACCTCTCAACCCTTGGGAACGCGATATCCTTTGATTTTTGCTTCTTGCATGCATTCTCGATACAAAAAGGGGCCTATGTTTGAGAGGCGCAAAGTCTCTTTTATTACATTTAATGTAAATGCCATCGATTTATAATCTTCCCATGTTAAATATAGTTCTCCTTTTCTCCTCTTCCTGTGGAGGATCTCTTCACATTCTTCCCTCAATTCGTGCAGAGCCCTGGGTGTTTCCATGAGGTATTTGACAGCCATAGTTATTGCTATTTACATGGTGTCATATCCAGTAAAGAGAAAACCAAACAGGAAATCCAAAACGACTTGACCGTTAAACTACTCCTTGTCATCATCAGCCTTCTCCAGTACTTGGTCCAAAAAATCCTCTTTCACAATTCTTTTCTCCTTTATATGTTCCAGAATAACATTTTTCAAAGCACTTAATACTTCTTCTCGTCCCTTCAAACAATTGCTATAAGTTTTCCCTGGAAGTCTGATTGGTAAGGAGAAAAGTCCTGCCATAAAATGCGAGTAACTCTTTAGGAGGTCCTTCGATTCAGCAGTTCCAGAATCCAAACTAATGAATTGTTTCATCATCATATTGAATGTTATCTTGGAAGCTTCGTCCTTCAAATGGATAATATTTCCCTCGATAGCTCTGGACTATCATCTTCTTGGAGGTCTGGTTTTCCACTTCCACTGCTAGTGCAAAGGTTTGTTAATTCAAAACCAGTTCTCGGTGCATCTTCATAGACAAGTTTATTAGCAATGCCTCCCATTGAACCACTACAATCATATTTTGTCTTTAACTTGGAAGCACCACCAATGTCCTCTCTAACATCAATTGTCTCCAGTTCAACTATTCCACCCTCTATTTCAGTAACTTGCAAATCATTTTGATGGTATGTCAGGGTTTTTGTTGAATGTACAGAGTATTCTACATGTTGAAAAACTGAAATAGAATTGCAGAATGTGGTTTGATAATCATTTCCAACAGATTGCAAAGATCCTAGTTCGATAATCATGCCTGAACTCGTCTTTCCATATGCAAGAACTGTAGCCTTGGGCAGTGCAGTCAATTTTTTTTTTTTTAATATCTGTTACAACACCTATCATCCACAAGATGACATCTAGTGGTGGCTCTGGTGGCACTGGAAGTGCTTCCTCCTCTAGTGTAGTGCCCCTGCCTCAGTGGGGTTTGCTGACCTCCCGGTCTCTGGATCTTCTCAATCTTCAAGCTGAAACAACTCTTCGATTCTCTGCTAGGATCTTCAAGAATTATCCACAAGTCCTTCTCACAAAACTCTGTCGTGCGAACAAACACCAGGCACAAGTTTCTCTCACACGACCACAGGCTGTGACCACATGCCTAACAAAAGGAGCTTCATTCTTCGGGACCTGGGGTGTTCTGTTTCCAACTCACTCAACTCTCTTGAGTCCCGATCTCTCGATTTCTGAATTCTCCCTAAGACCAAATTTGACGGTCCCACACTTTCCTCGATCGACTGCTGCGATTGTTTCACGATTTCATGACTTTGGGGGTTGGTTCACCTCCGTTCTCTCGATCCTTGATTTCTTGATATTTGTGAGCATCAGATCAACGAATCATGAATCTTTTCGATCAACAGTTGTGACCAAGTCGCGATTTTGTGTTTCACGTCTTTGGGATCCCCCTTACCTCCGTTCTCCCGATCCCCGATTTCCCAATAGTGCTAGATCAATGGTCCAGGTCTTTGCTTGGATCAATGGCTGTGATTAAGTCGAGGTTTCATGTTTCACAACTTTGGGAGTCTCCTTACCTCTGTTCTCCTGATACCCGAATTAGCGATGGTGCTAGATCGACGATCCAGATATTTCCTTGGATCAACAACTGTGATCAAGTCAGGATTTCATGTTTCACGGATTTGAATCTTATGGAGTCCCTTCAACACTTAGCAGAATTCCAAATTTGTGCACTCCTTGTAGCAGATTCTTATGCAAGACTTGGTTCTTGCGAGCGACTGTGCACACTTTATAGCAATCACTTTGCACTCCTTGCAAAGGGAAAGTTTTGTGCTATCTCTTTTAAGCTTCAGAATAGAAATAGATCCCGTCACACACTCTTTGTGTTCTGTGTGCACACCTTACACTCACTCAATCATAAGAGAAACAATTGAAACTTATACTAACATTCACATTTTCATCCATTCATAACGAAATTCATTCATTTATGAAAACACAATAATAGAGAATTAAAAACAGTAACAGTGCTATGCATTTGAGTCAAATTTCCTCTGTCATATTCATTCAAAAGTAAATGGTTACAGCTAATATAAAAAAAATAACTCAAAACTCAAAAAACTCCTACTAACTCACAAAAACCTCATTTGGGCGTACAAAACCTCTATTTATCTCAGAGGGTTCTTAGGGTTCCCCCCGACTACTCATCTACTCAAAAAATGAAAAAAAATCTAACTTCTACCTAATTTCAATTACATTCAAGACTCGGGGTGAAACTCCCAGATCACTCGTGATCATCCACTCCTAAGCATTTGATCTTCTTCCATTTTTTCCAATTAGCTCCAAAATATTTGCAGTAACTCCCAGCGTTTGAGATTCTGAAATTATTCCCAGGCGCCGAGTTGTCCTGCCACACATGCTTGCTGATGATGCTCCTACATCATACTCCCCCTGGACAAAAATTCATGGAATCCTGTCCATGAGCTCCTACATAGACTTTCCATGCTTCTGGATATCAAATTCATTTTCCCATCTGGCATCCTCTGTCGGGTGTCCCTTCCACTTAACCAGATATTCAAGATAGGTCTTCCTCCTGGTCTTCTTGCCAATTCTCTGATCAATCATCTTCTCCATTTGTGGTTTTTCTTCTATAGGCATTTGTTTCTTCCACTTAATCTTATCTTGATCTTCTGATCCCTCTGCGTCATATTTCTAGTAAGGATATATGTCTGAAACATTGAATATGGACGATATGCCCACATCATCTGGAAACTCAATCTCATAGGCATTTGTATCAAACTTCCTCAAGATCTTAAACAACCCTATCTTCTTCATTTTTAACTTGTTATACATTCCCTTAGGGAAACTCTCTTTCCTGAGATGTGCCAGAACCCGATCTACTACTTCAAATTGAATTTATTTGAGATATTGATCAGCGCTGCGCTTATACTCCTGGTTAGAACTCTGCAACTGTCCTCTGATCTAGATATGGTGCCTATGCATTTTTGTAGCAAAATATTCTTCTCCAACGCTCCTGATCTCACTCTGTTCCAAGTCTTTAAACTCAGATACTCCCCTGGGTTGCATTCCATATAATATTTGGAATGGGCTCTTTCCAATGCTTCTGTTTGGTGAGTCATTCTATGCAAATTCTTCTTGCGACAGAATATGATCCCACTGGTTATGATGCTCAGTGACCAGACTCCTCAACAAGTTTCCTAAGCTTTTGTTTACCACCTCAGTCTGTGCATTTGTCTGAGGATGATAAGCTGAGATGAAGGATAGATTTGTCCCTAACTTCTTTCATAGTGTTCTCCAAAAATGACCAACAAATTTTGTGTCTTTGTCCGAGATGATACTTCTGGGTAGGTCGCGAAGTCTCACAACTTCCTTGAAAAACAAATTTGCAACATGTGTTACATCATTGGTCTTTTGGAATGGGATAAAGTGTGTCATCTTTGAAAATCTATCCACCACCACAAATATGGAATCACATCCTCTTTGCGTTCTTGGAAGTCCTAACAAAAATCCATGCTTATCGCATCCCAAGGCCTCTTTGGTATCGGAAATGGTTGATACAATCCAGTGTTCTGTCTTGTTCCTTTTGCATGTTGGTAGATTCTACATCTGTTCACAAATTTCACCACTTCTTTCCTCATACCTGGCCAATAGTATGAACTGATCAACTGTGTGAATGTTTTATCATGGATGAAATGTCCAGCCAATACTTCGCTATGCTTCTCCTTCAAAAGGTTGTCCCTCATTGAACATTTTGGTATGCATAACTGATTTCCCTTGAACAACAATACCTCTTGAATCATATACTCTACCCACTGGCTCCTATCTCTTAGCATAGGATTCAGGCATGCTTTGTATGCCTCCTTGAAATATGGATCATCACTATACATTTCCTTAAGGTGTTCAAACCCCAAGGTCTTCACCTGAAATTCCTGCAGAATCAAACATCTCATGCTCAGTGCATCAACAACTTTGTTAACATTCCCAACAATATGTTTTATGACAAAAGTATAATTCTGCATAAACTCAATCCACTTTGCATGCTTCTGATTCAAGTTTTCCTATCTTGTTATGAATTGTAAATATTGGTTATCACTGTACAAGACGAATTAATGTGGGACAAGGTAATGTCTCCACTTCTTCAGGGCTTGAATTATGGCATACAATTCCTTATCATATGTGGAGTATTTTCTCTTAGTCTCATTCAACTTCTCACTAAAATAGGCAACCGGCCTATTATCCTGGCTCAAAATTACTCCGATTGCAACTCCACTTGCATCGCATCTCACCTAAAATGTATTTTCAAAATTTGTCAAGACTAGAATTGGTCGCTTTGTTATCTTCTCCTTCAGTGTATTGAAGCTCCTCTCTACCTCCTCTGTCCATTTAAAATACTTGTGCTTATTCTTTACTGTATCCATCATTAGTGCACAAATTCCACTAAAATCTTTGATGAAATTCCTATAAAAACTTTCTAATCCATGGAAGCTTCTTACCTCAAACATGCTTGTCAATGATGACCATTCTTTGATTGCTTTCACCTTTTCTAGATCCATCTTCATCTCATTTGAAGAAATCACAAAACCCAAGTAAATGAGTTATGTCTTCATAAAAGAGGACTTCTTCATATTTATCAACAACTTCTCCTGTTGTAGTCTTCTCGTCACTAGTGTCAGGTGTCTCAAATACTCCTCTTTAGTCTTGTTAAAGATCAATATATCATCTAGATATACAACCACAAACTTGCCAATGAAATATTTCAGTATTTCATTCATCAACCTCATAAAAGTACTCAGGGAATTAATTAAGCCAAATGGCATAACAAGCCACTCATACAAACCTTAATTTGTCTTAAAGGATGTCTTCCACTCATCACCTTCTCTCATTCTTATCCGGTGATATCTGCTTTTCAAATCTATCTTAGAAAATAAGTTTTCTCCACTTAGAAAGTCCATTAAATAATCCATTCTTGGAAAAGGAAATCTATACCTGATGGTGATCTTGTTAATGGCTCTTGAGTATGTACACATTCTCTATCCTCCATCTTTCTTTGGACTCAACACAGTTGGCACTGCACATCGACACAAGCTCTCTCTGACCAAGCCTTTGTCTAACCATTCCTGGACTTGGTTCTTTACCTCCTCATTCTCTCGAGGTGTCAGTCTGTATGCTGATTTGTTTGGCAGACTTTCTCCTGGTATTAGATCAATATGATGGTTGATACTTCTGATGGGTGGTAATGAGTTAGGAAGCTCATCCACCACTATGTTAGCAAAATTATCCAACAATTCTCGAATTTCTTTCAACAAATAATCCATTGAAGTACTTGTAAGGAAAACTCTAGGTTTCCTCACCACAACAAACTGCATCTCCTATCCTTTCTTAACTTCTCATGAGTGGGAAGGAACTCCTAAGAGAAGTTAAGAANCTAGGTTTCCTCACCACAACAAACTGCATCTCCTATCCTTTCTTAACTTCTCTTAGGAGTTCCTTCCCACTCATGAGAAGTATGCTTGTCTTGGATTCCTCTTTCACTTTCTTCTCCTCTATTGGCAACAAAATGTGTCCTACCATTCTTCTCCAAGGTGTATGTATTCTTCCTCCCATCATGAATGACATTTCTGTCAACCTTCCATGGTCTTCCCAACAAAATATGGCATACATCCATGGGAATTACATCACATAGAATTTCAACTCTATATCCTCCTATTTTAAATTCAACCAAACATTGTTTAGTAACCATTATCTAGTATCCTTTCTGCAACCATGAGACTTTGTATGGATTCGGATGTGTAGTTGTCTCCAGCTCCAATTTCTCCACCATCTCTGTGGATACTAAGTTGTTAGTAATCTCACTGTCAATTATCACCTTGCAGACTCTGCCCTTAGTCTTGCAAGTTGTCCTGAAGAGACTGTTTCTCTGCACTGGCTTCTCAACTTTTGCCTCTGGTTTTAAAAGAACTTTTCTCAACATCAGGGATGTTCCATCCTCTACTCCTACTGCTTCAACATTTCTTATCCATGCTTCCGAAATGTGAGCTTCACCTTCCCCTTATTTCTTTCTCTCGAGACATTCCCAAGACTTATTTCTTGCCTTTCCACATGTGTAACATCTCACTTCTCCTCTTATGCCTCTTCCTCTTCCTCTGGAAGAAATTCTTCCACCATCTTTTCTTCCTCGAGAACTTCCTCCTCTTTTCAAGTGACTATGTGGTTTCTCAGTCTCATCTTTGGATTTTTGTGCCTTTTCTTGGGCAACTCCCTTGACTTTGTTTGGAATTGTTCTTCTACCTCTGCTTCACTGATTTTTTTTTCCGGCCAACTTCTCCTCCGCCTTCAGTGAAAATTGATAAGAATCCTCCACTGTCCTTACTGACATCATGTTGATCTCATCCTAGATTTCATACCTTAGGCCATTTATATACCTGACAACCTTTTCTTCATCCTTCTCTCTTTGTCCAGTTCTGATGTTCATCTTGTAGAACTCCTCTGTGTATTATTTAATTGCCATACCCTTCTGTCTCAAGTTATGCAATTTTATGAACAGATTGATCTGGTAATATTTGGGCATGAATTTTTCCTTCAACTTGGCTACCATTCTGTCCCAATTATTTATCTTTTGTTTTCCCTTGCTTCTCCTCTCAGCCTGCATTTCATCCCACCACAGTGCTGCATGTCCTTTGATTCTGGTGACAGCATGTCTCACCCTTTTCTCCTCATCGACGTCTTCATAGTTGAAATATTTTTCCATGTCTCTTACCCAATACAACAAATCTTCAACATCCAAATTACCTTCATACATTGGGACCTCTATCTTGGCTCTAGCTCCCAATCTAACAACCGCTCTTGGGAAACATTTTGTCTTGCAGCTTCTTCAACTTCTACTTCTTCACTCTCTCCATCGTTGATGTCTCCATCATCAGGTGCCTTCCTCTGCACCGCCTCCATCACCTCTAATCTTTCAAGAAGTTCTCACATCTCCCTTTTATACAGCTCGATTAGCTAAAGGTTGTTCCACTCGTCTCCTTGGTGGCATTGTGTTGACTGTCTCTCACACACAAAATGTAGCTTTGAATTATATCGTCTCCTTTATCTCCTTTGTTTGAAATCTACAGACAAAAATCCACTCTGATACCACTTGGTGCAGTGCTCCTATGTCAACAGGGTCTGTTGACCTCCCAGTCTCTGGATCTTCTCAATCTTCTATCTGGAGCAACTCTTTGATTCTCTGCTAGGATCTTCAATAATTATCCATAGGTCCTTCTCACGAAACTCCACCATGCGAAGAAGAACCAGGCACAAGTTTCTCTCACGCGACCACAGGCTGTGACCGCATGCCTAACAAAAGGCTCTTCATGCTTCGGGACCTCGGGTGTTCTGTTTCCAAGTCACTCAAATCTCTTGAGTCCTGATATCTCGATTTATGAATTCTCCCTAAGACCAAATATGATGGTCCTGCGCTTTCCTCGATCGACGACTGCGATCGTTTCACAATTTCACGACTTTGGGGGTTGGTTCTCCTCGATTCTCTTGATCCCCGATTTCCTGATATTTGTGAGCGTCAGATCGACGACTCATGACTCTCTTCGATCGACGGCTGTGACCAAGTCGCGATTTCGTGTTTTGCGGCTTTGGGAGTCCCCTTACCTCCGTTCTCCCAATCCCCAATTTCCCGATAGCACTAGATCGATGGCCCAGGTCTTTCCTTGGATCAATGACTATGATTAAGTTGGGGTTTCACATTTAGAGACTTTGGGAGTCTCCTTACCTCCGTTCTCCCGATACCCGAATTAGCGATGGTGTTAGATCGATGGTCCATATTTTTTTTTGGATCAATGACTGTGATCAAGTCGAGATTTCACATTTCGCAGATTTGACTCTTATGGAGTCCCTTCGACACTTAATTCCAAATCTATGCACTCACAGCAAATTCTTACACAAGACTTGGTTCTTGCGGGTGACTGTGCACACTTTGCAACAGTCGCTTTGCACTCCTTGTAAAGGGAAAGTTTCGTGCTATCTCTTCTAATCTTTGGAATCGAAACAGATCCTATCACACACTCCTTGCATTTTGTGTGCACACCTTTCACTCACTTAATCATAAGAGAAACAATTGAAACTTATACTAACATTCATAGTTTCATCCATTCATAATGAAATTCATTCATTTATGAAAACAAAATAAAAGATAATTACAAACAGTAACAATGCTATGCATTTGAGTCAAATTTCCTCTGTCATATTTATTCAAAAGTAAATGGGTACAACTAATATCAAAACAATAACTCAAAACTTAGAAAATTCTTACTAACTCGCAACAACCTCATTTGGGCATACAAAAACTCTATTTATCTTAGAGAGTCCTTAGGGTTGCCCCAGACTACTCGTCTACTCGAAAAATGAAAAAACATCTAACTGCTACCTAAGTTCAGTTACATTCAAGACTCGGGGTGAAACTCCCAGATCACTCATGATCATCCACTCCCAAGCATTTGATCTTCTTCCATTTTTCCAATCATCTCCAAAAGATTCACAGTAACTCCCAGCGTTTGAGATTACAAAATTATTCCCAGGCGTTGAGATGTACTTCCATGCGTGCTTTCTAACGATGTTCCTGCATCATCCTCTCAGTCTTCAGCTTTGTCAGTGATTGGTAGCTTATATAGCCACCATATCCATGTCCAATCTACCACCAATCCCACCAAAGTCATAAAAAAGTATGGGCTTTTCCAATTTGAAGAAGACGCCACAACCACATCGTGGCATGTTTCCTCTCCTCTTAACCTAGCACCTGCTACTCCTCCACTTCCTAAATTCAAAGAGCATCTTCCTAGGTTTTCAGGGAATAACACTATCACTACAAATGGGCACCTAGTGGAATTTTCTAATGTTTGTCACAACATAGGAGCCAATGACAACGATACTTTCATGCGCTTATTTGTCAATTCCTTGGAAGGAAATGCTGCAACTGATTTCTTTGACCTTCCCCCTAAGATTCCGTCTACTTGAGAGTATTTAGTCTATTGGTTCAGATCCACTTATGGGCAATCTAAAATCCCAACTGAGCAGTTACGGGAGTACAATAACATCGCCTATAAGGATGGTGAGACCATCAACTCATTCAACTTGTGTTTCACTAAGTTATACAATCAAATCCCTGAACTCATTCGACCACAGAACCAATCCGCTTTCATGCATTACTATAATGCATTACCTTCCCCCTATTGTCATAGGATCAAGGAAAAATCCATTGATAACCTCGGTTCCACTCTACATACTTGTTTAGAGTATGAAGAATAGCTTGAAAGAACAGGTCTTCCTAAGGGAGAATCGGTTAAATAGGCAGGCATGCCCACCCTCTTACAACTAGTACAAGATATGAATAATCGTATGATAGCGTATGAGTGAAAAGGAAATGTCTCTGCTCTCAATGCTGGAGCTTATCCTCTTCTACACTCCCCTTTATAAATCCAATTGAAAATAATTTTCAACCTAAATCCATCATGTCTAGAAGTTGGTGTAACTTTTGCGAGGAGCACCATGAGGAAGCCACATGTGAGATAAGTAAGAGTGCCAGAGACAAGATCTTTGGTAAAAGACCAAAAACTATCATCGTTGTCCTAGATTTTGCAGAGCTATAGGATGTTATGATCATAAATACTAGGAACAAATCCTACACTCTCAAAGGAAAATACAATCCCCCCACAATTCTTCTAGCCCAAGCTCATCCTCACAAGATGCTACTGTTCAGGTTCCTAAGGTTCCTGACAGTCAATGAACAACTTCCCCTCTCCCCTCTTCCAAATACAATATTCTGAATAAGTTGGCCAACATCAAGGCAAATGCCAATCTTCTGGACATGACTTCCATCCATGAACAAAAAAGGCATCTAAAACAATTCATGGAAGGAAAATATTTTCGTTGTAGCCAACCTCTCTAAAGAGGTAAATGAAGAGGATTCATCTATAAATAAAGTAGGTCTACATAACTTTAGATACCCTGTAAAAAAATCCCCCTTTTTATATTTCTGTAAAGATTATGGATAAGATCGTCCATTGCTGCCTCTTTGATGGTAGTTTGGGCCCAAGTGTGATGTCGAAGATTATTATGGAAGAGCTAGGCTTGTCTTGTACACATGAAAATGCCAGAAGCATGCTCTCTTATAATATTCTACAACAAACGACCATAGGTGAGACTAAATATGTGACTTTGGTTTTGTGCGCACACCCTAAAATAAGGACAACCCTTAGTATTCAGGTAATTGATATGCCAATAATGAATTACTCAATAATCTTGGGAAGAGATTGGAAAACCTTGACAGGTGGATACCTCTCACTCAACGGGACACACTTATTCGTTCCTTGGAATGGTAAAAACATTATAGTCCTTAGAGAGGGAAGGATCTCACCTTACATAGAGAGTGTCCCACAACCTAATGTGAACTATATCGAAGAGGAACTAGGGGTGTATTCCATCTTTGATGAGGAGGATAACATTCCCTTGGAACAAATCGATTTGGATGATGGTATGTGGCACATGCACTTTGATGGTTCATGCTCTAGTGAAGGTAATAGAGCTGGCATAATCTTATACTCTCCTGTTGGGAAAATTCATAACTTTTCTTATAGGTTGGAGTTTTCTTTCACAAACAATGTCACTAAATTCAAATCTTTATTATTAGGCGTTGAAAACGCCTATAATCTTGGTTGTGGTCACCTTTCAGTTTTTGGAGATTCTGAGCTTGTTGTGAACCTTGTACGTAAGATTTACTCTCATAGCAAAAAGTTGATGAAACGATACACCCAAACTGTTTGGGCACTTATCTTGAACCTATTATCTTTCAAGAACACTCATGTTAAGAGGGAATTGAACTCAATGGATGATCGATTAGCTGTGTTTGCAGCCTCTTCTAATCGACAACTTATGCCACATAGGCTTGATTGTACTTTCCAATATCTATATCGTCCACATATCCCTGAAAATATAGAATCTTGGTAGGTCTTCCCTAGCGATGAGAGCATCTGTTCTTTCACTCAAAATGAACCTTATAAGCTCGAGGAAATTATATCCATTGAAGATAACAAGATTCCAAAAGGCTTGACTCCTCTAGAGAGTTTGTTTTCAGTGAGTGATGTAGGCAATAAAGAGAAACATAATAAGAGGAGTCGAAAAGGAAGGTGGAAGAAACCATCTCCTTGAACATTGGGATGCCCTAGTATCCAAAGAATGTGAAAATAGGCGCCCAATGTTTTTATGAAGAGGAAATTAAGTCTGCCAAGCTTCTTGGTGAGTTTCAATATTTTTTTGATTGGTCTTATGAGGACCTTTGTGGTTTTGATCCTGCTCTTATACAACATTCCATCCCCATCAAGGAAGGCATAAAACTATTTAGGAAAAAATAAAAACCTACCAACCCTGCACTAGAAGCAACTATTCAAAAGGGATTGGAAAACATCTTGAAGGCTGGAATCATATTTCCAGTCAAGTATTCTGAATGGGTTTCAAATTTGGTTCTTGTTCGAAAATCCACTGATCATATTATATTTTGCATTATTTTTTGTGCAGTTAAGAGGGATATTATGAAGGATTAATTTCCCCTCCCTAACTGTTGAGATTCAACAAGAAGATCCTATTGAAAATTATGCACCTACACTAGGATGGAGCCTCAGGATATTTTTAGGTGGAAGTCTATTTATAGATGTATGTTGAATATTATTATCCCTTAATAATAGCTGGACAATAAATATTAATCTATTCTCAATGAGCACTTGGAAATAGTTACTGAAATGGAAAATCAGTTAGCTATAGGAAATTCGAGTTCAAAGGTTGACAGGTGGGACATGCAAGTCAAATT
The DNA here is from genome assembly GCA_032191745.1 of Picea mariana. NCBI lineage: Eukaryota > Viridiplantae > Streptophyta > Pinopsida > Pinales > Pinaceae > Picea > Picea mariana. The sequence continues at coordinate 103,666 of JASDQU010947732.1, forward strand.
AGTTGTAACTGAGTGATTCGAAGTTGTAATAGAGTTATATGTGTAGTTATATGAGTTGTAAAGTAGTTTAACTTAGTTAAGTGAGATAATCTCAATTGTATTAGTTGTAACTGAACTTACATGAGTGAGAGATCAGTGAATTAATTATTAATTAATTCACAATCAGTGATCTCACATGCAACTAAATATTTACCACTGTTAACTACATGCATGTCAGATCCAATGGAGACCTAGTTGAGATAACAGGTGAAAGGGATAGTTTGGCTATCAGTTGTGACTTTAGTGGGTGCACTCATGAACCCACACACACATTGTATGTTCCCATGAGAAATGCGCATCCTAGGCAAGAGGAATTCGTTCATTGCAGGGATTTCCATTAGCAGGGATTGCATAGAGGAGGCAGACTGTTTGGAAGCAGTAATTTGGCACATGAATTTGTCAATTTTTGTATGACAACATGAGACAATTGTATATTGTACTGATAGCTCTTGGATTAGAGTTTTGTATGATATTGTTTCATGATCCATGATATATACATAATATATGATATTAGGGTTTTTAGCATTATGCTTTCCTGGTAAAAACACCTGTGTTATGTGTGATTGATCTTTCTTCTTGATATTGCAATTGGCGATTGTGTTTTAAATTTCACAATAATATTTGTAGAAGAGTTTATGTATTTAACAGTGGCATATAATTGTTATATCAGAAGAATCCATGCAATACATAATTTGTATTAAAATTTCTACATGGTATCAGAGCGCAGAAGATTGCAGAAGTTGAGTTTGTGATTGGATAGAATTTGAATTTGCAGAAAGACTTTATTGGTGCTACAGTTGATTCAAGATAGAAATGGATTTCAATGGCTTGAGGTTAGAGTACACACTCGAGGGTAGCTCGAACTACATTGCTTGGAAGGACAGGATGGAGGTAGTACTCGAAGACAATGGCTTGAAGGAATTCATTGACAAATATGTTCCTAAGCCAAATGCGATAGACACTGCAAATCTTGATGCATGGAAAAAGAAAGTGGAAAAGGTGAGGAGGATCCTATTGGAGGGAGTACGAGACCACATTCTCTCAATCCTCCATGGGAAAGTTACACCATATGCAATGTGGAATAATTTGACGGATCTATTCCAAAACATCAACGACCATAGGAAATTGGCGCTCAAAGATAAACTCATGAAGATCAAGATGGAGAAGGGCGACTCCATTCCAAAATATCTCATGAAGTTTTTCCAATGTCGAGATGAGATGGGGAGTGTGGGTATAACAGTCGTTGATGATGATTTGGTGATATTGGCTCTCCTACGACTTCCCAAGAGTTGGCACAGTTATCAAGACTTTGTCAATGGAAGGGAAAAATTGCCGGATTGGGAACAACTATGGTCGGATTTGGTGCAGGAGGAGTTCAGGAAGAACACCAGAGATGGATCTTCATCAAAGCATGATGATGAAGAGGATTGTACTTTGGATGCCAAGGAAAGGAAAGGGAAGGGGAATAAATTCCATTCAAAATCTGAGTCTAAAGGCAAGAAGTTGTATTTGTCCGCAGAAGAAGAAGAACAAGAAGGCTGTTGGAGCTGGAATTGGTGAGGCCATTGCCTCACAATTTGAAATGGACTTCTCCTTGATTGCATGCATGATGTAAAGTGCATTGGTATCAGTGTGGTATTTGGATAGCGGCGCTTCCTTTCACATGGCGGGAGATAAGGAGTGTTTTAGTGACTTGGAGGAGAGAGATCTCAAAATGCATATAGAGATGGGCGACGATGGACGATACAATGCGACTGGAATTGGTACCATTACCTTTTAGAGGGAGTTAGCTAAACCATTTCAATTGAAAGATGTTATGCATGTTCCAGGTTTGAAGAAAAACTTGGTCTCAGTCGCAATGTCGGAGGACAGAGGCTATGACATTGTTTTCATCGATGGAAAATATTTCCTGTGACATAAGACAATAGATCAAGTGAAGAAGATAGGGATTCAAGTTAAGAATATATACAAGCTGGAGATATATGGCTGTGCTGCCATGATGGGCAAGGAAGAAAAAGTGGTGAGCCAGGATGAGGGTGAATTATGGCACAGGTGATTGGTCCATCTTCATCATAGAGCCTTGAAAATGATGCAGAAAATATCTACTAGACTTCCAATGGGAACACTTTCTCAGTTAGATCAGTGCAAGGGTTGCACCATGGGGAAGTATGTACAGTCCACCTTTCATGAAAAGGAGAACCATGCTTCAGTGATCCCAGAGAGAGTTAACACAAACGTGTGTGGACTATTCTCAGTTGATTCAACAAAAAAACATAAGTATTATGTTATTTTTGTTGATGAATTTTCTCGTAAATGCTGGATCTTCTTCATGTAGAAGAAGGATCAAACATTCTCAAATTTCTGTGAGTTTAAAACATTGGTGGAGAAAGAGTCAGGGAAGCAAGTGAAGTCTCTAAGGAGTGATAATGGTGGAGAATACATCTCTAACGAATTCAAAGACTTCTGCAGCAAATAAGGAATTCGAAGAGAACTCATAACGCCTCATAACCCACAGCAAAATGGGGCCGCAGAGAGGAAGAACATAATGATCGTGGGTGCATCACGAGTGATGTTGCATGATCAGGGCCTACCAATGCATTTGTGGGAGGAAGCATGAAACACTGCGGTGTATGTGAAAAATTGTTGTCCTCATAGAGTACTTGGCATGAGTACACCTGAAGAAGCTTTCACTGGTAAGAAACCTGATGTTTCTCATTTTAAGATTTTTGGCTCATCTGTTTATGTTCATGTGACCAAGAATGCCAGGAAGAAGCTAGAGTCGACTGATGAAGTTGGAATATTTTTGGGGTACACAAAAACACCCCATAATTATCATCTTTATTTTTCGAACAATAAAATGATTGTTATGCGACGGGATATAAAATTTGATGGGGGGAAAGCCATGCGGTTGTCGCTTGAGAGGGAGCTAGACTTGCATGCAGAGGAGGAATTGTTGGTTCCCAAAGATGAGTCTCAATATGTGGATCAACTGCATGAGGAGGTTCATGGAGTGGAGGAAGCCACTCATGCAGAGCCATCCATCAGAAATGGCAGAAATCACACCACGAAAGTTGATAGATTGAGACTAGATGCTGCATAGAATGTAGGAGCTCCTACTTCACAGCGCAGCCAGAGACAATCTCTTGATCGATTTAATGGATACATGGCTCTCATGAGCATATGTATTGTGACTGAACCATCTTCCTTTCAGGAAGTAATGAAGGATTCCACTTGGGTTGATGCAATGGTGGAGGAGTATGACTCCATTGTCAAAAATAGTGCATGGGAAATTGTCCCAAGACCGGTCGACAAATCAGTGGTAGGTTCAAGATGGATCTACAAGGTAAAGCAAGATGCTGATGGGAGTGTGGAGAAATAAAAGGCCAGATTTGTGGCCTGGGGATTCTCACAGATCGAGGGGATAGATTATGATGAGACCTTTGCACCTGTCACAAGGTACTCTTCCATAAGATCCATCTTTGCACTCTCAGCGCAGATGGGCTGGCACATGCATCAGATGGATGTAAAAACTGTGTTTCTAAATGAGATCATTGAGGAAGAGGTGTACATAGAGCAACCTGAAGGATTTGAGATCTTCATCAGTGATTCACATGTGTGCCGAATCAAAATAGCTTAGTATGGGTTGAATCAAGCACCCTGTGCTTGTTACACTCGGATAGACAACTATTTCACTAGACTGGGCTTCACCAAAAGTGAATCGAATGAAAACCTATACCAAATTGTGGTGGAGGGTAAGATTTTAATCATTGTTCTTTATGTTGATGATTTAATATTGACTGGTGATGAGCAACTGATACACTCATGCAAGGAGGACCTTGCAAAGGAGTTAGAGATGAAGGATATGGGCCTCCTTCATTATTTCCTTGGATTGGAAATATGATAGCGAGATGGTGAAATTTTTGTGTCTCAAGGAAAGTATGCAAGGGAGATACTAGGTAAGTTTCACATGGAGGGCTGCAAACCCATGGATATTCCTCTTCCAGGAAACTGAAGGAAAGAGGATGCTACTTCTGGAGAGGTAGTGGATGTGACTGTCTATCGACAATTATTGGGTTTGCTAATGTATCTGGTGAGCACGAGACCAGACATTTACTATGCAGTTAACCAATTTAGTCAAGCGATGGTGAAGCCTACCAAGATCTTTTGGAAGGTGGGTAATCATGTCCTGAGATACCTGAGGGGCACATCTGAGTATGGCTTATGGTACAAATAGACAGATGAGGTGAAGTTGCATGTCTTCATGGATGTAGATTGGGCGGGCAGCCCAACAGAAAGAAAGAGCACATCAGGGGGGATCTTTAGTATCATATCTATAGTTGTTTCTTGGTACAACAGGAAACAAAGATATGTGGCACTTAGTTTAGAAGAAGCAGAATACATGGCAGCGATTCAAGATGCATGTGAGGCTATCTGGATGAGAAAGATATTGGTTGGTTTGTTTGGTTCTCATTTAGATCCAACAATGATTCATTGTGATAATCAGAGTTGCATTAAACTCTCTATTAATCCTGTGTTTCATGATAGATCTAAGCATATAGATATCCGGTATCATCATATCGGATATTGTGTGCAGTGGAAGATCATGTTGCTTCAGTACATTCCTATGGAAGATCAAGATGTAGACATTTTGATGAAGGCACTCACTAGGAGAAAATTCGAATACCATAGATACAAGATCGGGGTGAAGGATAATCCCTTTCTTATTGAGAGGGAGTGTTTAGATTCAACAAGAAGATCCTAGTGAAAATTATGCACCTACACTAGGATGCAGCCTCAGGCTATTTTAAGGTGGAAGTCTATTTATAGATGTATGTCGACTATTATTATCCCTTAATAATAGTTGGACAATAAATATTAATCTATACTCAATGAGCACTTGGAAATAGTTAAATGAAATGGAAAATCGGTTAGCTATAGGAAATTCGAGTTCAAAGGTTGACTGGTGGGACATGCAAGTCGAATTAGTTGTAACTGAGTGATTCGAAGTTGTAACAGAGTTATATGTGTAGTTATGTGAGTTGTAAAGTAGTTTAACTCAATTAAGTGAGTTAAGCTTAGTTGTACTAGTTGTAACTGAACTTACATTAGTGAGAGATCAGTGAATTAATTATTAATTAATTCACAATTAGTGATCTCACATGCAACTGAAGATTTACCACTGTTAACTACATGCATGTTAGATCCAGTGGAGACCTAGTCGAGATAACAGGTGAAAGAGACAGTTTGAATATCAGTTGTGACTTTAGTGGGTGCACTCATGCAACCACACACACATTGGATGTGCCTATGAGGAATGCGTAGCCTAGACAAGAGGGATTCATTCATTGTAGGGAGTTCCATTAGCAGGGATTGTGCAGAGGAGGCAGGTTGTCTGGAAGCAGTAAATTAGCACATGAATTTGTCAATTTTTGTATGACAGTGTGAGACGATTGTATATTGTACCAAGAGCTCTTATATTAGAGTTTTGTATGATATTGTTTCATGATCCATGATATATACATAATATATGATAGTGGGGTTTTTAGCTTTATGCTTTCCCGATAAAAACACCTGTGTTATGTGTGATTGATCTTTCTTCTTGATATTGCAATTGGCGATCATGTTTTAAATTCCACAAGAACATTTGTAGAAGTGATTCTATATTTAACAGTGGCATATAATTGTTAGATTAGAAGAATCCAGGCAATACATATTTTTTATTAAAATTTCTACATGGTATCAGAGCACAAAAGATTGCAGAAGTTGAGTTTGTGATTGGATAGAATTTGAATTTGCAAAAAGGCTTTATTGGTGCTACAACTAATTCAATATCGAAATGGATTTTAATGGCTTGAGGTTAGAGTATGCACTCGAGGGCAGATCGAAATACATTTCTTGGAAGGACATGATGGAGGCAGTACTCGAAGACAATGGCGTGAAAGAATTCATTGACAAAGATGTTCCTAATCCAAATGCGATAGACACTGCAAATCTTGATGCATGGAAAAAGAAAGTGGCAAAGATGAGGAGGATCCTGTTGGAGGGAGTATGAGACCACATTTCCTCAAGCCTCCATGGGAAAGTCGCACCATATTCAATGTGGAAGACTTTGACGGATCTATTCCAAAACAACAATGACCATAGGAAATTGGCGCTCAAAGATAAACTCATGAAGATCAAGATGGAGAAGGGCGACTCCATTCCAAAATATCTCACGAAGTTTGTCCAATGTCAGGATGAGATGGGGAGTGTGGGTATAATAGTCACTGATGATAATTTGGTGATATTGGCTCTCCTAGGACTTCCCAAGAGTTAGCACAGTTATCAAGACTATGTTAATGGAAGGGAAAAATTGCCAGATTGGGAGCGACTATGGTCAGATTTGGTGTAGGAGGAGTTCAGGAAGAACACCAGAGATGGATCTTCATCAAAGCATGATGATGAAGAGGATTGTTCTTTGGATGATTAGGAAAGGAAATGGAAGGGGAATAAATTCCATTCAAAATCCGAGTTTAAAGGCAAGAAGTTGGATTTATCAAAAGTGAAGTGTTTATACTGTCACGAACATGGGCATCTCAGTACTAACTGTCCTCAGAAGAAGAAGAACAAGCAGGGTGTTGGAGCTGCAATTGGTGAGGCCCTTGCCTCACAATTTGAACCTGAACTTTCCCTTATCGCATGCATGGCATCAAGTGCATTGGGGTCGGTGTGGTATTTGGATAGTGGCACTTCCTTCCACATGATGGGAGATAAGGAGATTTTCAGTGACTTGGAGGAGAGAGATCTCAAAATTATTATAGAGATGGGCGATGATGGATGATACAATGTCATTGGCATTGATACCATTAAATTTCAAAGGGAGTCAGGTAAACCAATTCAATTGAAAGATATTATGAATGTTCCAAGCCTGAAGAAAAACTTGGTCTCATTCACAATGTTGGAGGACAGAGGCTATGACGTTGTTTTCATTGATGGAAAAGCTTGTTGATACTGAGAGGGTGGTGAATTAGAATCAAGTACAATTTAAAAAAAAATTCAACTTATACTTAAACCATTCAACTATATCCAATGAGAAATGAACAATAGTATAAGAGTTACACCAATACACCACAATACACCATGCACAATATATGAAAAATAATCAATAGTTATTGTTCAAGGGAAGTAATGACTTCCAAAGGTAGCTACAGCTTCCAAATGTAAAGGGAGGGATAAACCTCCAAGAGGAAGATACAATCCTCCAATATCAAGAGAGAGTTTAACTCTCCATCATTTCCCCTTCCTTCCACCCAAAAATATATGAGAGATAATAAAACTTTACATTAAATCATCACCATCAACCAATCATCACATAGAACCTGATAATGCTTCCTGAGACTTCTTCAATTTCTGTAATTATTCAATTCTTGGAGTACTCTGATCCTATATATAATATTACTCAATGTATTCTCTAAAACTCCTCAATGTATTCTCTATGAATAAGTTATGACTGTTTTACCCGGAACACCTGTTTATTGACTAGCTTCAGGACTAGTCACAAACCCTATCTTCCACAGTGTGTATCTCCATAATTATAGCGAATCAAGAGCTGAAATTTTTACCAGAGGTACCTTGATATGTATTCTCAATACCATAGCGATTTAACCATTTGAATCATTCTAGAAAAAAATTTATAGCAAAAATCGTAAGATGACCTGAAAATAACATACCTTAGAACATATCACCAAAAGACTTCATCCTCCCTTGAAATACGGCCTTATTTTACTTTTTATTTCCTCTGAAATTCGACTTGTATAAAATGAAGGTATAATGATGTTTATTTATACCATTTATGTCACTTCCTTTTAACATTACGACCGACCTGACACTTTCTTATTTTGTAATTCTTTTCTTTAATTATCTTCAGGGCCTACATGTACTTCCTTCTTCAATTTACTTTGTCATGTTCAAAAATTCATTTCTCCTCAACCATGAGGATCCACATGACGTGATACATACCACCAGAAACAACATGATGTATACTATCCATTCATGGATGTTTTATATTCATGTGCATTGTCCTTCATGTCCAAATAACTTTATCAATCTTGCGGTCCAAAACCCATGACTAGGGTTGACATCAATGACAACAGCCAATCTTCCAACAATATCCCCCTTTGTCATTGATGGAAACACTCATGCTCCCCCTATCATCATGATCCCAATTTCTCTCCCCCTTTGACATCAATGACAAAGGTTAGGGATGCTCCCCCTGAGTTTAATGGAAACATGTAACTCTCTTCTTTGGGGCTTTTCCCCCTGAACATGTGGCACTCAATAATACTTCATCCTTATTTTTGGTCTTTGGGACTTTTTCTTCCTTAGAATCCTTTTGTGTGGCTTCTGTCTTCCCTCTCTTCTTCATGTCTAGGATGTATATGTTGTTCGGTCTTCTTGTTGTAGTTGTAACCAAGCTTCCTGAGTTATTTTCTCTGATTTTACATTTTCGAGAATCAAACGTAAGAGTGTATCCTT